>JZLH01S0398984.1:0-17420 GCA_001188425.1 Eucidaris tribuloides | reverse complement strand
AACCCCCCCCCAAAAAAAAAAAACAACAACAACATTCACTGTCAATTGTGATATCCATAGTCTTAATGTAAAAATCAAGAATTTTAAAGATTAGTTATGTATACAAACAAGGGTAGAACTATTAGTTTGTTGTGTGCCCTGCAGAAGGGCCTAATATATGTTCCTGGCAGAAGAGCCTTAACAGTAATATTTCTCTAATTTGCCAAATATTGTCTTATTTGAAATTTGCACTTAACAGACTGATAGAAGGATCTACAAATACTACATTTATTTTGATTTCAGGTGAAAAAGCCAAAGGTTTTCAAGTTGGAGAAGTGTTAAGGCCCTTCTGCCGGGAACATATGCTAGGGCCCTTCTGCCGGGAACATATGCTAGGGCCCTTCTGTCAGCCACGCGACGAGTTGATCATGCTTGCAAATCTATGTTGAAAGTGACGTCTAAGCTGGCAATCAGCCAAGAGGTTGAATGCGACTCGGCTCTGCAGCCAGAGCTTCCTGGTTTGTTTCATACCTGTTCACTGGCGATGTCGTCCCTGTCGTGAATGTTGTGATGTTTGAGCAGATCGGTGGTGATCTCTCCCACCTCAGTGTAAAACTGGACGTCCATGTGACGTTTGTTAGCGAACAAGATGGCGTTCTGAAAAGTCGGGGGGAAAAATATAAATTGAAACATTGGGATATGTCACAAACACTGCCTTGAATTGAAGTAACAACTGTATATGGTTTTAAAAATTATGTATCATTAAAAAATTGTCAGCACAAGTGGAAAAGGTGAGAATTCATAAACTAACAAGATAAAGTATGTCGGTATTCCCGGTATAGCCATTGAAAAAATATTGTTATATCAACTTTTTCCGATATTCCGTTTTTCTCCGATATTTTCTTCCATATATCAACAAAATATCAACATCCATTTGCAAGTCATGTTATATTCATTCTTTCCTTCCACAATAAATTGCCTCCAAAAGAGATATTTCTGTGAATATTCACGCCGCATTTGCCGATTGCGGACCGCTTTCACATGCACAGACATGTCGCATGTCGCATCCAAAAATTCGCAACTTAATTCTTGCCGACTCTTACGCACCACGGAGAGATTTGAGGCTTTTGACTATCCTGTCACTTACCATTGAGGGCGTATGTCAAGAAGGCGGAAATAGCCGATCACGTAGTTTTGCGATCTCATGTTTTTAAAGACGCTATATAACACTGTGGAAGACACGTTTAAAGAATTGTCAAATTTTGCTATCTGACATATCTGGCAGTGTTTGAATGGACAAATAAACACCTTAGAACACAAAAGTTTGCACAGTTATGCTGTCACTAGTACAATATGTGCAGATACAAATTGGCACATTAATTTCCTATCAAGCGATAGGAAATTCTGCAACACAGCAGTCTATGGGGGAAAGCTGGAATGGTCTTTCAATGATTTTTACTTTTTTAAAGCACTTACTGATCGTTTTAAACAGCAATTTTTTCAGGACTTCATTTTTAGACCATGTCAGAGACACTGGTAGCATGGGGAATCATGCAGCTCAGATTTTTTTAACTGGAAACACTGTTATACAGTGCCTTTAATGCGAACGCGAGGCTAATATGCGGAGGGAAATTTCTTTTGTAAAGACGTTATAATCAGTATTTTGGTGAGTCAAAGAATTCATTGTTGTTGATATTTGTTACCAATGATAGTGGTATGTTCTTGTAACAAATATTTTAACCTATACATTGTTTCAACTGTCATACGGTCGGTCAATTGACTGATGGTTTCAGTCCCACACATTGTCATCGGTGTAGTGCATTTACTCCCCACGGCATCGAGTCAACTCGTGTAGTTGCTTGAGTCGGCATGCTACCGGTATACCGAGTTTCAACGGTATTTTTTCAGCGATATCGGTATACCGAAAATTTGTCATACCGACATTCTTTACAGCAAGAAGTCTTTTGTTGACAAACCTTGAGGTGAAAGTGAAGAACGATGATCATTTCTCCGTCACAAGGCTGGAAGACGGCATGCTTGATGTTATTGTACAGAATGTCCACTTTGTCGCCACGCATGGATGTGTAGCGGAATCCTGCAGAGAGCATGATGGGATAAAGGCTAAGGTCAAAGGTCAGAGTTTAATAAGTCTTGGATACAGCACTGCCTTTTCATGAGTTTATGTTTAAACAGCGGGTCACTGAATATAATAAACCCATGTCGGTTCCTTAGGTGGACGTAGCGAAATCTTTCTACATTAAACTTTCACATCCACTGCGTATCCATTCATATTCCAGAGTAGAGAGGTAGTACAGATAAAATGTCTTACCCAAGGACACAAATGTTGTCATTGGGATTATAACTACAGATTTCTTGCATGAAACATCCAATTTTATTTTTCATTTACTTTTTCTTCTAAAATACTGAAAAGACTCTGATATAATGAGCAGATTACTGCAATATTTATCAAAACTGGTACAAACACACAACTTTTTTTGGTTTCCATCTACCAGAATAATTTGAGCATATTTTTATGCATGTGCCCACAAATATTCAATATGATTGATGTGACAGAGATGAAAAGAGTACTGTAAATGTGGAATATTTTATGGTGAGAAAATTTTCCTGCATTTCACACTTGCCAATGCTAGCGCCGAAAATAAAATCATATGAATTTTCTTGCAGAGCTAATTGTTGTTGTTTTTTTGCTTTTATTGTTTGGTGATTGAACTTGGTTAGGACAGTGTGTGCATGCGTGGCTAGCTACTAAGGTTACAGTTAACATTTTTTTTTTGTGCATCATGTGGTTGCTTGCCCTACTTTGTATGTCTGTTAAATAAAAAAAAAAAATTGCAAAATTTCATCAAACTCTGCCAGCGAGAAAAAATAATCACATGAAAATATCCACTTTTACAGTAAATGTGTCTTCATTACCGTTGACATGTGCCTCTAATGATCCCTGCATCCTCTTCTGTACAATGTTTGGTCTGATGTGAAGGTCCTTCAGCTTAGGGTTACCACGGTTGGGGTTGATGACCAACTTGTCTTGTTTGATGATGCCCTGGTAAAAAAATATATATATATCGAGATGTAAAAGAATACTATTGTCAAAGACGTTCATGAATAGGATGACCAAATGGATTTGAAGCCTTAACCTACTGCTTTCTGGGTAGCTGCACTACCACTAGGGTATGCTATGAGACAAATTCTACTGGTTAAGTAGCAAAAAATAGTGAGGTTGATTACATAAAGATCAACAGTTCTCCAAGTTATGCATTGAGTTGACAATAAAGGGATATATACTTGAAAGTATTTTTATAGTTTTTGTATATATTCAACTTATTAATCTGCTTGGATCAGATGGAGAAGGCGAATGAAGTATGTTGGTATAGACACGTGCTGAGGAGGGATGTTGATCATGTTTTGAGAAAGGCGCTGGCGTTTCAGGTGGATGGTCAGAGGTGAAGGGGGTGACCGAAGAAGACATGGAAGAAGCAAGTGGTGGAGGAGAGTAGGAGGGTTGGATTTAAGGAGGAGGATGCACCAAATAGAGTGAAGTGGAGGGTGGGGGTAAGGGCAATTTCTGTGAGTACGAGGTAAATCCGGCCACCCCCATAGTCGGGGGCTAATCCGAATTTAAAACCTTGATTACTACTACTACTACTTTAAACCTTCTTGAAAAGACACTCAAACATTAATATGAAGTGACTGACTTATGTTGAAAAAGAGCAATAACAATAAATATGTCAACTCTCTAAAAACTGTAAGCTCTAATTAAGAACACACCACAAGACATTGTTTTGAAACTATTTTCTGCAAAATGGTAGATATTTATACCTCCTTTTCTCTCTCCTCTGCTTCCCTGCTTTTGAATTTCTTCTGGACGTCTTTGATGAGGCGGAATGCTGTATTGAGGTTGGTTGATGGCACTGTGGACTCGCCGGGAGCCTTGATGTTGGAACTACGATATGTCCTAAATTCAAAGAAGATGGCTAGATATGTAATTACAATGGTAAAAATATGTCATGCAGAAATAGCACAACAATAATTTTGACAAATTGCAAGTGTTCTGAAAATGTTCTGGAATATCTATGTTGACATGTTGATAAAAAACTTGATATAGATAATTTTTTTAATACAATATAATCATGATGTCAACATAACTTGGATGAAAAGCAAGGAATCTCATTTGCAGCCCACATGCAACACAACCAAACATCACTCATGCCCTTGGTTTATTTATGAAGGGCATGACTGTGAACTCTGAAGATCAATAATTACCTAGAATTTGAAAAATGCTCCCAACTGTCAGCTTAGTGTGTGTTCTATACTCGGATCTTTTGTCTCTACGAGACAAAAATTCAAATCAAAGCCTATCGATCACTGTAATTCCAATAAAACTGATTTTCTACCTCCTATATACATTGTTAAAGGTTCTTAGATAGTACTTTCTTCTATATGCCAGTGTATTTATACAATCATAATTTTCAGGCATGTAAAAGAGACACCCTGCCTATAAACTCAGCTGGCTATTTTGTATATATTTGCAGTGCTGGAGTTATTGCAACATGTTCAATTGCTTATGTTTGCCTCATTTGTACATTACTGTATATGCTGTTTATTTTGCGGTGGTTTTATTTTCGCAAATTTCACAATTTACCAAACGTGATCAACATTCCATCAAAACCCCCTTTCACTGTACATATTAAAACCTTTTAATAATATACAAATGGTACAATACGGTGCTTACAGTTCCTTGATAAACGTGGCATCAGGATTTGGGAAAACACTTCCCTCGTTGCGACCCATGGCGCTGCCCGGATGAAAGAAGTTGATACGCAGATATGTGTAGTTACCCTCTACACTCTGACTTATGTTCTGCAGAGAAGTAAACAAAACCAATTATTAATTTATTTCAAATTCTTTTACAACAATTTACAAATTTCTTCACAGCCTTCAATATGTATGTGCAAGTGTGTGTATTTTTTCTTCAAGTGAGATGAACATTTGCTTACCTCCTCGTGATGTTTATACATTTTGGATAAACATATATGAAAGAAGCCCACGTGACGACCAGAGCGCTATTGCATAAAATGTTTGCAGAGAAATATCTCTGGAAAAATATGAAAGCTAATTATACCATTCATGCCCAAGTATAGTTCGGTCAATCAGACATTTTTGATGATTTTTCATCAATCTTTCAGAAAGTATGGTATTATTATGCCAGACATCAGAAAACAACATCAAACCTATAGAAAATTGGTCATATACTGACATGATCTTTTAGTTATCAATGAGCAGATATCATCAAGTATATTTTCTATGGCAAAAAAAAGTATACAAATTTTTCGAAAATGGAAACGTTTTAGTGTGTGTGATTTTCAGGGCACTAACAAATGATAAAGGTCTATCTACAAATTCACAATAGGAGGAACTGTCAATTTTCACCCTTTACCAAATTATTTTAAATTTAACATGAGATAAAACTTTAAAAAGAAATAACCAGAGTTTTTCTTTGATGAAAATCCAATGCAACAGGACCTTGAATTAGAGTCCAGCTGGTGTCAGAACATAACACACTTACAACACAAGATTAAGTAGCCTTGGTGTTAACATACCTTAATTGTTGAAATGTGAAATGGTGTGCCAACGCCAAACACAGGCAGGATGACCGACTCATACTTCTTGTCCACAAATATTCTCAGACGTCTGATGTCAGGCTCACGGGGCATCTGGGACGCATTTTTGTACGCCACGCTAGACTTTTGAACCCTGTTCAGCAAATATGAGAAGTAGCATACATGTAAGCATCCATTACACAGCAGGTATGGCTAAACAACACTTTAGCACTGGAGGTAACCCACTGTCTTATCTGGAACATGACATACAATGCTTTGGGAGAGATGTCATATTATATTGACAGGCTGTGTACAGAGATTTTAACCAACTGAAAATGATTTGATATATAACAAGCATTTTCCTTAGACGCCAGCCCATGATATCTCGTTCTTGGTCTCCAACTCAGGGTTGTTATATTCCCCACTTTTTGTCATATTTCCTGGACCATGTCCGATATAAAAATGCCTTCCTTTATACAAAGCCAATGGGAGAAATTTATATTTCCCAGACAACTGGGTGGGAAATACAATTGTGACCTGGAAATATGAAAACCCTGCTCTAAAGGGTTAACAATTCTCTTTGAAGATGAAACTTGGTTTCGGAAGCTGTGGAGGCATTGTGGCTAAAGCCCTGTTCCCACTTTCAGAATGTAACACAACACACATCAAACAACAGGCCAGCATAACTCTCACTGACTCTAGTTAATGTTTTGCCGACGACGATTTGAAAACTTAAAAGTTTGGTCATGTTACCATACCTGTCAACCCTGAAAGCCAAGAAATAGGAACAAATTATCTAAAAAAATTAAAAATAGGAACATTCCCGAATTTCCTATACATTACTACAGACAAATTTGAACAAAAATAAGAACAAAGGGGTTAAAATTACTCTTTTCTTTTCCAAAAAAATATGAATATTCCTATTTAATAGGAACAGTTGGCAGCTATGTGTTTTTATAAAACAATTTACAATTTTATAAATTTCTACATCACTGCAGTTGAGGATATCAGAAATATGAGGAATTGTACTCCTCAATACTGCCCCCCTCCCCCCCACATGACAAAAGGCATAACTGACATTTTGGTGTTTTGGAGAATTGAGTGCAAAATGATTTTGTTCAACAACATAAAGCCATTCAGTGATTTTAACAAGCAGATTATGAGACAAAGGACACGCTAATTAATATTTTTTCTGCATTTAAACATCATACTTGAGTCCCTAGCATCTATATAACTCAAATTTTCAAAGAACATGTCACTCCAGTATCCCTTTTGTCATGGGGCAAGACAGCCTGTAGTCTAAAAGCACAAGAAGCTTCTATGTCCCATACATTAACTTTTACTTCACCAATTCCACGAAAATTTACCAAGTGAAAAAGAAAAATCAAGAACAACTTTGTTTAGCCCGGAAGTATCAGGAAGGAATCACATCAACATGACCTACATGAAAAGAACAAATCCGCTCAAAGTGTCGGAAAAGAATATTTTTGAGCATTGAATAAAGGATTATGTTAAAGACAATTGACAGTAAAATCAGTGTGTTTGCATTATTTACTGTAATGTGAAAAATGTCAGCTTATAAATGACTTCAGGAATTATTCTATGCCGAAATAAAGCTGACGACTCATCTTAACATCATCGCCGCGATGACCGCAAGAGAATAAATCTTTTTGGAAAAATGGCTATTCAATTTGTCTATTCCCTCGCCTGGAATAGTGAATGTCGTAACGTCAATATACAACATTTTACAGTACACATTTTTGCCAAATTTTGTCATAAATCAAATGCATGAGCTAAAATGGATATCACACATGTCAACATATCCAATTTTTTCAAGAATTTGCATTGTCATACCCCCCCAAATAGCTTAACGGAATACACAACCAACGCGTTACCGGACATTATAATTTTGTATCACATCAATGTAATCTGCGAATGATTACAGTCGCAAATACTTTGGATACACATGTAATGTTTGATATCTGTCATAAGTGATACCGTGGACCTATTATAACATTAATTAGCACATTACTCAGCAAACAATGACACAATTAATTTTCACTTGGATATTGACTAATCCCTACAGCCTGCATTACTGTACTACTCCCCATGCATGCTCCTTCCCTCGACGTTTAGCCATGCTCGCAAACACGCAACTGCTCTACAAGCTGAGCAAGTGTACTCGTTTCAAGGATGCTGAGAAAATCAGGAGGATAGAAGAGTAACATACCAACCCTGCTTTTATAGCTTCCAATGGGTCCTTATTCCATATAGAATTTAAGACAAAACAATCTGCAAAAGTACTTTGTCCGATCAAAACATCCATTCGATGATGCAGTATGAATGTCTGAAAACCAGGATCCCATGAATTTCTTTTGTAACACAGCACAGCAAAGAAAAGCGAAAGTCATTTGCTACCGTCTCTCCACACATTTGACAACATGAAACTCACTTCTGTTTCCAACTGATATTGAATGCACTAGATAAAAATTCTCTAAACAGAACCTTTTTTGACACTGTCATGAAATGTACGTCGAAAAACACAGAAAAGCACAATCCTTTATGTGTAAAAAACATATTGAATTATTGTACATTATGCATTTGTTTAATTAGAATAAGCAAACGCTTATAGCATATGGTTGCTCAGTCATGGGTGTGAAGTCCTAGCTATTATATGAAACAATGTAATGTCGCTAACGCTTACTGTAATGACACATTTTTTATGATTACGCATGACATCAATTACAAAAAGCAAAAGCTGCATTTACATGTTAGTCCAGATCACCGATCCATTGCAGAACATAAATTAGCTTTTAGATTCTAACACTATGAAAAATAAGTCAACAAACTAATTAAAGTCGGGGTATACTCCCAAATACCCTCAATGCTAACTTAAAAATAAAAGATATCACGAACGTGCTATGGAAACATTTCTTTAAATCTATGGAGTGCTCAAACTGAAAAGAACTAAATATTAATACAAATCATTTGACCGAAAACACTTTATGATGTGACAAATCTGTAATGTCCTAACGCTTCTGAAGACACATATTTTATGATTACGCATTGATCACAATAACAAACAATTCAAAAGGCTGATTTACATTATTACAGATCCACCGATCTCATGCCGACATAAATTAACCTTAGAATTCTAACTATGAAAATAAGTCAACAAACTAATAAGTAATCGGGTACCCCCAATACTCCCAAATGCATACCTCAAAAATAAAACGATATCATGAAAGTGCTATGCAACATTAAATTCTATGGAGTACTATGCAAACTGAAAAAACATAAAATAATTAATAACAACAGTACCGCCTACCAACTTTATGAAAGTGACAAATTGATGCCGTGAATCAAATGTAATTCCTAACGCCATCCACAAATTATGGCTGTAGAGGAACATGATTCATCTGTCACTAAATTTAACTTTCATTCTTAAACATTTTCTTCCTTTACCTTTCAATATTAGATAAGATTGTTTAACTGGTGATGTAAACCGCAACTTTCAAATGAACATACAGGCATGCAAAAAGCTGTGTCCAAAAATTATGTAATGTCCCTAACGGGCACACATTTGTCCAGTAACTACCTACACTAAAGTGAGAAATGACTGAAACTTCACGTACTAACTAATTTAGGGCTCAATATGGTGTGATTCGCATTTATGAAGTTTTCATAAATAAAAGGTGGTGTATCCTAACGACCTTTTGAAGTTGCATAAAATTCCTATGAAATGTAATGTCCGTAAGCGCTGGAATTGCCCTCATTTAAAATTGAATAAGACACAATTAAACAACGACAAACAGTTAAAAAATTGACTACATAACCTCACATGCTCTAAGCTGTCTTTGAACGCCTGTATAAAGAAACCATGAAAAAATGTATTCAAATATTAATTAGTGCTTTAAAAAAGGTGAAACATGAGTATCCAGTTGACCAATCACCTGCCCCATTCCTCCATAGACTAAACGTTGTAATTAGGCTATTTGCGCACCGCATTACATGTAATAATCAACTGGATATTATATGACAGGCAGCATAACTTTAACCCTATCTGGCGGGGGGGGGTTAAAATACCCTCTGAACACAAGCTCGCAGACCATTACCGCCGCGCGCAAATTTTTTGACCGGCGTTCGCTCGCGACTTTTTTACTTTCAAGTCTTTGCGCATCGTTCAAACCAAATTCGCTGATGGTCCGGGTACGGCGGTTACCGCAATTAGCTGCAACTTTTTCGTCTTGTCATTCACACCAAAATTGCTCAAAACATTAAACGTTTTATTTCAATGCAAATCTGTGTCAGCCCAAATTCATTAAATAATGATTATTACTTTTACCAAGATTGAAATCAACTAATTTATAATAAGCTGTTGATCGCAAAGTGTCCTGACAAAATGTGCATCGAAAACGATAAAAATAACAAAAGTCGAAAAACAAAGAAATACATTAAGAAATTCATCCGAGAAATATAAAATAATCATAAAAATAACTCTGATACGCAAAATTTGTTTGATAGAATATTGTTAAAATGTCAAAAGAATATTATCACGCAAAAATTACATTCTGTGAGCTGTTAAAAGTGAGCTTATAGCAAAAATATGATTTATACATAAATTTTGATTTAATATATACTAAAAATAGAAGAATAATATGTTTCAAAATCTAAACTATAACAGTCTGTAGATACATCCAGCATTAATGCACTGCAAATTTTTTGCAGCGATCATGCGCGAATCCGCGCCGAGATCTGAGGCTCAAATTAGCGGCCCCCCCCCCCCTCGGCTAGGGCAATTTCAACAAAAGCACCGGGCCATAATTAGGATTAAAAAACTTTTGTATTCTAGGATCTTATTCATCCATTTAAAGTGAGCTAATATGTGGAGCTTCATGAAAAAAATTGTCAACTTCTGATATCGAGTACATAGTAGTATGTTGAAATAGACAAATCAACACCAGTTGAACTACAAAGTTTGGGAATTTATCTGCCACTGGGCAAATATAAATAATTAAAACATTTATACTAGGGCAAGTAGAAAATAAAGCCTAGGTGTAGCACACAAAGTCCCTAATGGAAAATGGACATGCTGAATCCGTCAACTACGATTCACATTTTAAAGCACTAATCAACATTGAAATACAATCTTTTCAGGCTCATTTTTAACTTATGAAAGACACGAGCATGGTAACATGTAGCTCAATTTTTTGGAACTGGGTCAATGTTAGAGTGCTTTAAGCAGCAGCATGTAGCTCACGAAATCAAATTGTAAAATTGAATAGTTTGAGATTAAATCCAAACAATGTTAACTGTTCTTAATTTATTTTTCATTTATTTATCTATATCTTTATATCATTCTTATATCTCTATTATTAATGATTTATTATTTATTTATATAGTATTCTTTTTTTGGGGGGGTTAGTCCCTCTGAGAGCATCTCACTTGTTTCTTCTGGTATCACATGGATTGCGCCAACACTCAAGTCGCTTCTCTTTCCAACTGTTCAGATCCAAAATTCGTGCTGTCGCGCTATGCTTCTCCTCCGATAAGTCTCGTTCTAAAGTAACAAACGTCAGCAAAGGATACCAAACACTCTGCAGATGGGAAATTTTCTCATGACAATGGCGTAGCCTGCTAGTCCTCAATGAAACAAAAATACCTAAAGACTTTTGCACATGATATCTTGTGTGGTAACTGAAGGTTAAAAGCTATCATTACTAAACAGTGTGAGGAAATTTAGCTTGAAAGAAAACATTTAGCTGAGTCATTAAGCTTAACACTGTCTCCACTGGCACAATATGCATCGTATCATATACTATCTATCAAAGTGCTACTTGTACAAAACCTAGAATCATGATTAAAATCAAAAATCAGTCTATATTTCAAATATTTTCTTGAAATTGTATTTGATATTTGCGGGAAATAAGACCTGTTGAATAATATTATTCAAATTTATAAAATCTTCTCTCTCAGCCTAATATGAGCTTTTTTTCAATCTCTGTCAATTGAATGCTTTTCACAACATTGACAGCAACGAAGCACAATTAGTCCATGTGTGTCTGGCAAAAAGACTCTGGCAAAACTAATTGGGTTTTCAGAGTAACCCTTTCAGAAAGGATCTAAATGTGCAATACATTGTGACTGAATTATTATTCCAGTGGTCTATGTATTTCAATAACATCACTAAATATCAATGTCCACATAACTATAGCTGGGAATCATACTTTCAGATAAAATTGTGATGTCCACAATGTTTAAACTCAGCTATTGTCATCAAATTATGCAATTACTTCTTTTCTTCATACAAAGTAAATACTAGAAACAACAGATCTTTAACTAAAACCCAAAATGACCAGTGACCGACATATTTTATCTTGATATATAGACTCATTTATAAAGCCTTAAAATATGTTTTTACATATATTTATGACTATATTCTAGAGGTAGAAATCAGCTTTTATCAACCAACGCCTAATTTGCTCTCCCAACAGCTCTTCTCATGCCCATTCCCAAACACCTCTTGTCTTTCTCTTGGTCCTTGCTCTCTCTTGCTATCTTCACCTGTAGATCGGACAAATGAACAGAGAAAAGAGAAATAAAGGTGGAGGGGCAATATACTTGTACATTTGTTCAAACATCACATTTTTATTTATCCACAATATACCTAACGCCATAATATTTTTCCGTCCGAGCAATATTTCGCAGGTTTTACATCAAGACGCGAATTTCGCGAGAGAATTTTCGCAATTTATTGTATTTTGCATTCACTTGTAACAGAAATGTCAGGAATGAAAATTTTGGCGTTCAGTAAGTCCGAAATTCGCCGAAAATAACCACCGGCAAATATCAGCCGTATACATCAACAGTTGATTTTGATTTCAAATCATAATTCTGATCACATTCTGTGCATCAGTGCTCATTACAACACTCATCATTAAAATAGGTGCCATCAGAACAGAAACAGAAACCACATCAACATCAACCATCGCTCATCCTCCATCCTTCATATTATCATTACCATCAACAACCATCCACCATCACGTCGCGTCGTCATATCATCATCATCACACCTCACCAAAGAAACCATCATCATTACGTCTTATCAACACACTTATAGTAAAAATCATCAACCTTTCCTCAATCGATATCTTACCTTCCAGAAGATACCAATGTTTTAACCTTCTCTTCACTGTGTAGAATTAGCAGTCCCTCCTGTAAAAAAAAATAATTGTGAACTGTCACCACAAAACAAACAATAAAGTGCAAAATTCGTGAATAAATGCATGTACCAAGTAATGGAGATGTCTGTGGACATCACAAGACTTGGAGCAAAGTGCCCTCTAACAGAGGCAACATCATATTTAATCAAACGTTGAATACATATCTCTGACAGCTTAAACAAATGTACACTTGAATATGATTTGTAAATGTCTAACATTCTGAATCAACACATTTAGGAACTTTTCTTATTCATACCTTCATCTTCATCAGCTAACCTCATCACTCAATAACTGTGTCTCCGAGAAAGGCAATACTTCTTGCTGCGGTGTCTTCCTCTTCTTTTTTCCAGTTGGCAAACCACGTTGACGCTAGGAAGATCATGCCTTTCTGACAACCTCATCCGTCTTGGCGGTGACACCAATGGGGGGCCCCCCTGCCTGAACTGATTCCCGTCAGGATCTTTGGATCATATAAATTCGGAGACAATTATTCCAGGAATTTGAATTTTCGACAGAGAATGGCCTAAGAATAGTCCTGCAAAGGCCTGAACAGTACATTTTTCTCTAATTTAGAAATATTCCTATTTGATATTTGCAACTACAGATGATCAGAAGGATCTCAATTATCAACACTACATTGCTTTCATGTGAAACAGCCAATGTTTCAAGTTAAGAGACATTAAAGTGTTAAATGAATTTACTACGCCAATTAAGGCACAACATTTGTAAGTTTTCATAGCAGAACAACCTACCATAAATGGTTTTTGGGGGTGTAAGTTGTTTCCACAATAAAGGTGTGCCTAACATATAACAGTGAAAACTAAGGCTTTTAGTTCTTGCCTGATTATTTTCATAAATCCAGTCATTAATCCTGTTGTGTTTATTTCGCTCTGAAAAAATTTGAAATATGCTTTCAAAACATTGATTGCAATTCTTTTGGGAAATGTTTGGTTCCTAAAAAACAAGTGCGTGAATGTAGTTTAGCTGGTACTGCATGGTTTCACAAAAAGTTCAAAGAATGTGTCATAACAGCAATCAAACACCAAATCATCTATTCTACTATCTCTCATTACATATAAATAACATTTGGTGTTTATTTCAAATCATGATAATTCCTCTTCTGTACCTGCCCAATGTAGAATGGTGTAATATATTTATATACACACCATATATATTTATATTTATTTAAATTAAGTACTTTAACCCTGTGTTACATCAATGCATTTTAGAAAGTTCTGCCTCGCTCTACCCAATAACAGGCACTTATGATTGTTTTTTGGAAATTCCCCCAATTGATATAATTAAATCCCAAATAATTATATAGCAAATGCAGAACACTGATTTACACACCCAACATCTGTGAAATTGCAGAAGTCTGCTTTCTTTCCTTACACAGTCACAGCTGCATGATAAACATTCACAACAGTTTAACACCTGCAAACAAAATAAAACAAATAAAAAATAATATATATATAAATAAATAAATAAATGAATAACTAAATCGAGCAATCAATCCACAAATATCATAATACAATAATGCCTAATTATTGTTAAGTGAAAATACCAAACTTCATACAACATGGGGAAATTAAGTCGACCAGTCGATACGTTTTATAGAATTAATGACAGGACCTGTGTTATCCTAAAAAAGTTGTAACATCTTTGTAAATTCTGTCTAACGAATACGAAATTTAAAATCCGTATAAAATCGATTGTAACGTAATCTAAAATCATCTTACAACGATTTTAGTCAACGCCAAAGCCACGCCCACTGCCCTCTAGGCATTCCATATCAAATTAAAATGGTCCCAATAAACGAAGGACTTATATTTCTCTCTAGCCTATTAAGGTCATACCAACCAATGAGGATGATTGTTGATACACAGTATTCACTAGTAACGCGCATAATGTGGGGGCGGCGTAATGTTAAAAAATAGCGACTCCAAGCGATTTTAACTACTAGTTAATGTGTACCATATCGACCATTACCGACGTCAGACTCTAATCTGCAAAGAGGCTAGAGTAAGGACTCCGATCCGGCGCCTAGGACAAAAGAGCATCTACCATAAATTCATTTGTATGAGACAAACACAACCGCTTTAGATTAAACTAACGTGGAATCTGCGTAATGAATATTACGATACAAGCTAAGCGTTAACAGTCATTCTATACAAACAAGTAACAGTATCCTTAGCCATTTACGTAGATCAACGTTACTTGATTTAGAAGTAACCATGTGTCGTTGAGAGCGAAACGTATTAGTCTAAAAACGGTTAGCCTAAATAATTAGGCTCACAGCTAGGGTCGAGTTAGGTCCACTGACATGGTCTATTAGCAATATTGGTGTTTGCATCGGGTTTGATCGTTGCGTTACGTAGCACTAACTGTAACGTTAGAAACGGTCCTGCAACAACGCCTTGTATATTTACTCGAACATCGGAACCGTACCCTCGCATGCATTGTCGGGTGCCCACCGGCACGAGCGGGCTTCCCTCAGAACCGCCTGACGCGGACGTCAAAATGACAGAAAAATACAAATTTGAGAGATATAAATGGAATTGAAATACCATGAAAACAGAAGAGTTCAATTATCTCAATATTTGTGCTGTTAATCAAATTTTCAACGATATCCAAAATTTAAATAAATCAATCCAACAAATTTAATGGGTCTGCGCGCTGGACGTAACAATAGCCAATGGAGCTGTTTATGAAAAGTGTTAACTTCTTTGTAACTTCATTCAGAATAACCAAAAACGTTGTAAATATGTCTAGATGAAAATTCCCAATACTGGTAAATAATGATTTTAACAATGATTTACACAGTGACTTACAACAGATCTGGAATATCAAAAAGTGTTGTAAAATCTTCCAGTTACAACATTTTAGAATAGCACCCCCTGGGTCTCTAAAACATACTATATTACTAATCTATTAGTGAAATTCCCTTGAATATTCCAGCCAAAGTGCACTGACATCCACATGGTCCTACTTGAAAAATCGCACACATCTACTGACAACAAGACATGGTTACCACATGTAACCTCATCCCCTCTAATCCTAGCTTTCCCCGTACTCCCCCACCATGGATCTACGAGCCTGGCAAATATCCAACCCCTCCCCACCGCCTACTACCCCCTCCTTCACTCCCTCCCCTCCAGCCACCCACCGTCTGACTCATACCTGTTTCGCTCACTGAATAATCTCCTCATATCAGCAGGAGAAATTGTTATGCTCTGTTAATACTGAATCTACCAGAGTCAAAGTACCAACCCCCTCCCCCTCGCCCATCCTACCCCCCCCCACCTCCACCCCCATCCTCCCACCCCCCACCCTCCCCACCCCCACCAATCTGACTCTAAGACCTGTTTGAACGGTCCTGATGATCCCTTTCAAACTCCAGAGAAGTTGTAGATGCCGCCACTGTTCATATCACGATCCACCAGATGCCGAGTACCAACCCTCCACTCACATCCCCCTTCCCTCCCTGTCTCCCACGCCCTGTCTGACTCATACCTGGTTTCAGCTACCTGGAGATCTCCTCTTCAATCTCCAGAGAGGTTGTATACACCTGGCTGTTCATCAAGGATCCACCAGATGGAAACTACGATGTTGGAGCAGTACGATGTAAGCGTGACACCCATGCACACGTTATGGCCCCAAAGGGCATCTTGTGTCCAACGCTGTAAAAACAAGAAAGAAGAAATCCAATATAAGGGATCATAAAGAAAGGATATAGTTTTCATAATGGTGACACGCTATACAAAAATAAGTAAAAGATAATAACAGAAGTCGCGAGCATTTAAACCATTCAAAATTCCCTACTTCTCTACTTTTCAGAGCAAAAACATAAATTTCCATGACCATTTTTACATCAAATCGTGAAAAAACACTCATAACAAGACTCATCAACCTCCCAAATAAGATGATTAAAAATATCTTGAAAAATACTTTCCCTGACTTCCAGAAGCAAATTGATAAATTCCCTGACTTCCCATGAGCTTTACTTGTAAAAAGGATTTCAAATCTCTCTGACTTCCAAGAAATTCCCTGGCCATATAACCCTGAAATAACGCAGTCCTCTGAACAAGACAGTGATCCCACTTGGCAAGTTCACTCATACATACCTGAAACGCTAACTTGAGATTGATTGCCACCACTCTGTTTATATGTGATAGCACATCCTACCTGGAGCTCCACCCCACCAGGTATATTTTTTTTTTTTTTTTTTCTTCCTTCCAAGGCCTGCCTCCAGACTCTCTCTCTGCTAGCTTGGTGTGCGCACTTCTTGTGAATGCGAAAAATGCAGATATGGACATGTTGAACGAACTACAAAGAATTACTTTTTTTATGTTACTCTATAATCAATTGCTTGTCAATTCCCTATCATATTTAATAATCACAATACAGACGACTTTGCATAATTCAACCCGACAAATCAAATATGCCTATTTGTATACTTGGCAGTTCCAATAGGGCATTTTTTTCTTCTTAAGTCGAATTTCAACTCAAATTGGCCTTTCTCAAACATATTTTAAGAGTCCAATGGACAAAACATGTCAATTCCATAAAATAATCAACTTTTAATGCCACCCCCATTTCT
>JZLH01S0398978.1:0-17664 GCA_001188425.1 Eucidaris tribuloides | reverse complement strand
CAAGACTGCATAGTAAAATTTTCAAAAAAAATATTTTTTCGATTATTTAAATAATTAATTATGCAAATAAGTGCATGAAATTATGTTTTCGCCTATAACTCACTTACAATAACTAGTAGAGTACTAATTTTCGGTGAGAATATTCATTCTGACATTTCTCACAATTATCTACCAAAAAATTTGCCGAATTGGAAATAATTTCTTATGTATTTTATTGTTTTGTGAATTTCTTATGTATTTTTTGTTTTTTCGACCTTTTGTTTTCTATTGTTTTTTCAATGAAATTTTTGGGGGACACTTTTGCAATCATAAACAGCATAAAATTAATTCATTTCAACCAGTAAAAGCAAAAACTAATCATACATTTATGATTTTTGGCTGAAAACACAATTTCCATTGACTTTGCACACGAAATCACGTTTTTGAGCAATTTTGGGGTTGACATGCATGTATAAAAAGTCGTGTAGCGTCGTAACGGTACGTCCGATTTTCGCGAAAATGGTCTCAAAAGATGCGGAAGACTTGAGAGTAAAAAGTCAGCAAGCAACGCGATCCAAAAAAATTGCGCGGCGGCATGGTCACGAAATTCGTCAAGGGGGGGTCAATTGAACCCCCCCCCCAGTTAATATAGGGTTAAGGGAATGCAAAATTTTAAATCTAACAAATGATGAATTTTCACGACCCCCCCCCCCCCCCCTCCCCGCCACAAAAAAAATGGCTGTTTTAAACATGATTGGAGAGAATCCACAACTTAAGGTAAAACTATTCTGGGATCAAGTAACCTATGCAAGAATTCTGCTGTAAAAATTGTGAGGCCAAAACTGGAAAACTTGAACTACCATCCCTTGTGACATGCAAATATATGGCATAGTCTTTGATTGGATTAATATATTTCGGGGCACGACAGAAATTCAGTACTGGTATGTTCATGCTTGATTTTACGTAAGTAAACAAATTCAAGACAAATCCTTCCAGCCAGGAGATGCACTCCAGCTGGTGTATACACTGATATATTTTTCAAGCAGTTGGTTTTAGAGGCATTTTTAAATCTCCTAATCATTTCAATTTTCATTCATTAATACATTTCAATGCCCTTTAACACTTTAGTAAATTCTTACCCAGTGGTAGGGATTCTATATTTTTGACTTTGAGTTGAAATAAGAAGTTTGGATTGAACCTAACCTGGCTGCCTTGTTATGAGTTATCCACTATAATCTTTATTGATACAGAATTATAGTAACAAAAGCTTTGTCATATTTATGAGCACGTGAGATGCCTTTCCTCACCTGCATTTCTACCACTGACATCATCCGACAATTTGGAGTAAGCCTGACTGGTTCTTTTCCTCATTGCTTCATTCTCTCGTCTCAGTTCAGCAGCATTGGACAAACCAGCTTTTGCACCTGAATGGCAATGAATGAGAGAGCAATAAAAATCAATATATATGGACCATGTACAGCCAGGCCTTCTACATGTACACTGTAGGTCCACTGTTAAGACATGATTCAACTAAAGACAGTATGTGATTCTCTTTGTCTGTATGTGTTTGTGTGTGTATTTGTGGGTTTTTGTGTGCTTATACATGTATGTGTATTTTTGTGTGTTTGTGTGTGTTTGTGAATGTTTGTGTATGTTAGTGTGTATATTTGTATTTGCATCTGGTATCACCACCAAACGTGAACCATTAAACATTTCACACTTAGACAAAACACTAACAACCATGGACAGTCCCTGACCTTGCACAACTAGTGCAAGTGGATACAAATTTTATAGGTAATAATATGAGGATATGATCAAATTTTTGAAACATTAAAGGTAAATGACATGATTGGGGGTAGTCCTCAACTTGGGGTCTAAACTATTCAAGAATCAAGTAAACTATACAGGGATTCTACTGTGAAAATTCTGTAGTCATCATACTGCCTTGTAACAGACACATTTGTAGTGCACATGTAGCCTTCTATGGGGATTAAATCTTTCGTGCCCTGATAAAATTAAACTGCTGGCCTCTTCATGCTTGATTCCCCGTAAGTAAACAAACTCAAGACAAATCCTTCCAGCCAGGAGATCCACTCTAGCTGGTGTACATTTTGTTTATCTTTCAACCAGTTTGGTTCTCAAGGCATTTTTATTTCTCCCAATCAAGTCACTAGGCTTTAATATGCATAAAATGAAAATTATAATTGTTCCCTATAGACTGCCGAGTTAGAGAATATTTGTCTAGAGCTGTACATTAATTCATGTGCCAATATTTATCTGTACATATCGTCGCTGAATTCACTAAGTGGCACAAACCTCCAAAATTGCGTCCAAAGTCAAATTTGAGTTATATTCAGTTTTATCATTCTCTGGCCGTGGTCTTTCATTTCACAAAATTTTAGAACCCAATTCTCTCTAGTTAAAGAGATAACGACACGAGCCTGAAAATCTACATTAAAAAAATCCACAAACCGGCACAAGCACGCGCGCACCGTTACGCGCCATTCAGTTCTGTACAAAAAACTCAACGGCGCGTGCGCTTGTGCCGGTTCGTGAATTTTTTCGCTTGCCTGCGCGACAATGCAGCGCGACACTAGCGCTTGTGCCGGTTCGTTAATTTTTGGGGGCGCGCACAATCGTATTTGTTTTCAACACGAAATGCCACTTCGTGGATTCTTCCTATGCTGAAGCAACATTTTCTACAAAACGACACCTGCGTTTGAAGCTTCACTGTGTTAAGATTTGAACTTAGTTTGAGGACGGTTCTACATGGAAGGCGAGAGTAAATACTTGGCTTTCTATCTGCGCTTGAATCATACAGCTTAACTTCATAACAAATGACAATGAGCAGTTGGAAGACATATAAAATCTTTAATCGCGTTTTACTTGAAAAGTGATTTCGCGTATCTTCGGTCGCGCGTGCCAGTTCGTGAATTCAGCGACGATATGATGCTAACTAATGACAGCATAACTGTCTAAATTGTTGTGTTCCAGAGTGTCTATTTGTCAATTCAAATACCATCACGTACATGTAAGTCAGATATCACAGTTTGACCAGTTAAACAGTGTCTTTGACCATTCAAAATATGGCTACACAACCAAAGTATATCATCAATTACCTGCTAATGTTTTAGATGGTTTGGGCTTATCTCCTCTGTCTCTTCTCCTTGGTGGTGATAAATCAGACCCAGAATCCGTTCCCCTCCTCCGACTCCCACTAGCCCTGCGTGGGGACAAGTCCGAATCAG
The DNA here is from genome assembly GCA_001188425.1 of Eucidaris tribuloides. Lineage (NCBI taxonomy): Eukaryota > Metazoa > Echinodermata > Echinoidea > Cidaroida > Cidaridae > Eucidaris > Eucidaris tribuloides. The sequence continues at coordinate 14,437 of JZLH01S0398978.1, read as the reverse complement.
AGTTGTTTCGTTTCCTGTGTGGAGGAGAATCATTATGTTTCCGTCTACCTCTAGGTGGAGACAAATCTGAATCGGAGTCATGCCTACATTTGTCTCGTAATCTGTTCCTATCTGTATCATGGGAACTTGACTTTTGTTGCCTTGGTGGAGATAGGTCAGAGTCATATCGTGGACTACCACCATGTCTTCGCCTGAGTTTGTCTGAATGTCTGTGAAGACTTGATTTCTTACTCCGATCGGGCGATATATCAGAATCAGAATCGTGTCTGTTAGCTCGTTTTTGCGAGTATCTATCACTAGACCTATCGCTGACTTTCTTTTCTCTCGGTGGAGACAAGTCCGAGTCTGAATCATGTCTGGATCTACCCCCACCCAGACGTCTTTCACCATTTCTATCGGCAGACATGAGTTTCTTCTGCCGCGGAGGTGACATATCAGAATCAGAATCATGGCGATTGCGGGGTCTGCGACCTGAAACCGATTTGTCGGGCCTTTGTCTCCTAACGGGAGACATGTCGGAGTCGGAGTCATGCTTCTGTCGCGAATTCCGCTGATTGTCCTTGGGAGAAAGACTTCGCTTTACTCTTGGTGGAGATAGATCAGAATCAGAGTCATGTCTCTGTCTAGAACTGGGCTGTTTAACTCTTGGTGGGGACAAATCTGAGTCTGAGTCATGCCTCTGCCTTTGACGTGGTGGCGATGCATCGTCAGAATCGTACTTATTGCTTCTTTTCATTGTCTCTCTGTCTCTGTCAGACCCCAGATCTCTCTTTTGCGAGCGTCCCTCATTATGTGACTTGGTTCTCTGTGCTGAAGGTGCATGCCTGTTACGTGCAGGGGACAAGTCGGAGTCAGAATCGTGACGTGTCTGTCCACGAGGTGCTGGAAAATCCCTGGCATTATTTGGTTGTGGAGATGACTCATCTGTAAGAACAGAAACCAAAAAAAATCCACTTGTATCTGAAATATAGAAGTGACAATTTAGTGACATTTTTAACCAACTGATCAAGTTCTATTTGGGGGTATGTCATGAATACCATGTCTGATGTATCAAAAATCTTTCAGATATTTCACTTCTATAATGAAATTCTATGGAAACTTTTATTCATTTTGAACAGTGTTGTATTCGAGGCCGACGTTGGGCTGCCTCAGACTCGCTCTCCATCCAAGGCTCTTGTACAAACCAGGTAACCCTGTGGAAAGGTTGAGTATTAGGGCAGCTTCGGCCTTGGAACTTGTGGCCTGGAATATACTGATTCTTTTAAGTTTTATTCTGTCATTAAGAGAAAATCAGAGTACAGTGTATCAGACAGTCTCCAAAAACCAATAAAACATAAAAAATACACAATTTAAACTTCCCCTCACGTTGAACAAATGTCTGTATCCTTCTCTGAAATAATAACCTCTTCCTGTTGTTTGTTCTGTTTATTTTGGGCTATTTTTGTATGCCAGGGCTCGACAACCTGGGTGCCGGAGTACCCAGGGCCAGGGTTGGGCTCAATTACAGGGTAATTCAGCAATTACGTAATTAATTACATTTTTTCGAGTAATTGTATTTTGTAATTGTAATTGAAATTTTTGAAAGGAAAGTAATTGTAATTGTAATTGAAAAAAAAAATGTAATTGAGCATAATTACTCTCAATTACATTCAATTACTCATTCTATTAATCCGATCCTGTGTACTCCCACGAGTCCCACTTATACACCTCCCCTCTATTTTTAACCTATTACCTCTTGTTCTTGCTTTCAAATGCATTCAAAACAAATCGGTACATGTATACTTACACATGTGGACAGGGTATAAAAGAGACAAGAATATCACCTAGCTCCATAAGCGTACATATAATTTGAATATACATGTATATAGACTGTAATTGTAATTATAATTGTAAAATTTTGACAAAAGTAATTGGTAATTGTAATTGAAAAAAATTGTAATTTAATTGAAAAGTAATTGTAATTGAAAATTTTGGCAGGCATGTAATTGTAATTGTAATTGTAACTAAAGAAAGTAATTGAGCCCAACCCTGCCCAGGGCACCTGAAAATCGGGGTAGAGCACTCAGAAAAAAACAATCCTGCCCAATTCAGCCATGCCTGTTTTCGTAATAATCAACTGACAAAAAAACATGCGTCAGATCGGGCATTTGGATTTTACTGTCAGGCACTTGAATCTACAATTTAAATGCCCGACTGGGTAGGCAATTTTTTTAAGGCCTATAGTGTCTTTGTTTTCTGCCTTACATGTACCTTCATCATTGGCCAGTGTCTTCCATTTGTTACTGGACCGGTACTCTTCCAGTCGTACCTCTTCCTCAGGCCTCTCATCTACAACAGCAGCAACGAGAGGAGCCTCATCTTCCTCCAGGAGCAAAGAAGACTCTTCATTATCAGATGCTTGATGAAAGTGGCGCCTTACATCCACATCATCATCCACAATCATAGATCTACAAATAGATTACAAAGATAGAAGCTGTATCATTCTGATTGGGCAGTGACATGATTGGGAGTTAAATAAAAATGCCCTTAGAACCAAACTGGTTATATACATGTATACCAAAGATTCACCAGCTGGAGTGGATCTCCTGGGTGGAAGGATTTTTCTTGAGTTTGTTTACTTAAGGAGAATCAACCGTAAACATACATGTACCACCAGTTTGTTTCTCTCAGGGATAAGCTACAAAACAGATTTGCCTCGTAAGGCACATGCACACTTTGACTACAAATTTTTGTATAGTAGAATCCTAGTATAGTTTACTTGATTCTAGAATAGTTTTACCCCAATATGAGGGCCAGTTCCAATCATGTCATTTACCTTAAACCTTTCATACCTGGGCAAAAAAGAAAACTCATTTTTTTTTCTAAAGCAGCAATATATTCAATCTTGATAATTACAGGCAATACATGTACAAACTATATGTATAGGCAATGCTGAATTTGGAATATGAACATATTTGGTTCCTCTCGAGGGAAAATGAAATCCGAGAAATTAATTTAAATTTGAAAAATCTTGATTTAAATTTAAAGAAAAAAAAATCAATTTTTTTAATATTTTTTTTCTAATTCTAAAGCACCAATTCTAGTCAAATTTGCTAGCCAAATGGAAATAATGGTTAAAGGAATAAAAGTTTCCTATATACATGTAAGCAATTTGGAATTTGGAATGCCTCTCGAGGAAAACAAAAATCCCCAAAATTGATTTAAATTTTTTAAATAGGTGATTTAAATTTCAATATGTTTTTTTTTTTACTAAAAACACCATTATTGTTCAACCTTTATAACTAATGTCATGCAACTTAGCAGGGAAAGAATGAATGATGGAATAAAAGTTTCCTATACACATAGGCTATTTTGAATTCGGAATATGAACATATTTGGTGCCTCTCGGAGAAAAAATTAAAAAGAAAAAATGATTTTTTTTAAATTGTGATATTATTCACAACCCTGCATATCCCCTTGTCCTCCCCCCCCCCCCCACCCCTCACTGCAGAGCACCCGTAGAACTATGGGGCATAAGGTGCAAAAGATGCTGTATAGCCCCATAGCTCGGCGGCCGTAGCCGGGACGTCCCGCACGATCTTGCATGCTGGCCTCATCGTCTCGCCATCATACATGTGAAATTTTGAATGTATTATCTTTTCACGCCTATGAAGCATTTTCTTGGTTTAAACAGCAATACAATCATGAAATAACCTTAAGTCAATTATTCTAACTAAAGGTTGTTTGTAATTTTTACCTGTAGCCCTGCAAATTGAATGCAAATTCCAGATCAGCCTTCTCTTCATGAAATTTCTTCGTCTGTTCTGTTATTCTCGGAAGTCGAATATTAGACTCATTTCAGGTCGCGCGCTGCATAAATCTCTGCCTCCACACAAGGGCCCTGTCGGCGCGAGAGATTTGAATTGCGCCATCTACGTTAAAATGCCTGTTAACAAGTCTAACCTGTTTTCACTGGCCTTTACCCGGAAGTGCTTAGAGCGTTCGTCACCTGAAAAATCATTATAATCAGTCAACCACCTGGGCACTGACAAGATTTCCACTAATTTTTGTATTTGTATTTATTTTTTAATTCTCAACGGAGGAAATCAGAGCATAAACATAAATAGGTAAGTATTACGCTTTATCAATGATGAGGTCAGTTGAAAATGTGTAACTTCACGTAAAAAACTCAAACGGTGGTTTGACAGTGCAGAGAGCTGTGCACTCTACGAGGCGACAGTGATTTGCACGGCTAAGGCTTAAAGATTGTGTCAGGGATGTGCAAGTCCATTACCAGGGATGTAGTCGAGGCCGGCCGTTCCGAGTCACGAGGCCGCTGGAAAAATATTTTCCCATAGACTTTATACACGTGACTCGGTCCGAGGCCAAGGCCAAGGCCGGCAAAATCCGACCTCGAGGCCGGCCTCGACTACATCCCTGTCCATTACTTCCCTTCATTATCAATACGAATAGTAGTATAGTACTTACAAATGGTGTGTTGAAAGTCTGAGATCCATACGTCATGAATTTGTTGTTTTATGAGAAAAACTAATAACGACATGTTACCAGAATGTTGTTCTTTCCGTGAGTTTCAATTTTGCTCAAACTGCGAATCGCAGTTACTGTGTACCTTCGCAAGACCAGTGGAGCGCACCGTGATTGGTTAACCGGATAGCCCCCGCGCGACCATTGGCTAACGGCTGATCGGACAATTTTGGAACGGCACGTGCACGTTTGACGTCGCAGATTTTTTGAAATTGCTCCTGAGCAAATTTGAAAAAGGATGAAGTTAACCGTCCAAGATTTACACCAAAACTCAATATTTTACCCCAAGTCTCTATGAGAAGGTGTTTATTATATTAACTCACATTTGGAGTATGATTTCAGCTGATTTCATTCATATCTATGTTTTTTGACAGTGCAAATCAATGACACAATCTTTAAGTGCTGCAGAATGATTTTTCAACTGCTTCTTTGGTCGCAAATTTGGCCGTGAAAAAAAGTATGGGCCGCAAAAATTTTCTGCAAACACCCCCTCCTCCCTCCCCACCCCCCCCCCATTGAGTGACTTTTTAATTTCTTTTTAAATTGAGAAGAAGAAGAAGAGAAGAAAGAAGAAGAAGAAGAAGAAGAAGAAGAAGAAGAAGAAGAAGAAGACGAAGAAGAAGAAGAAGAAGAAGAAGAAGAAGAAGAAGAAGAAGAAAAGAAGAAAGGAAAAGAAAAAGAAAAGGAGAAGAACAATAATAATCAGGGTGCTACATAACTTTTTTTGGCCACTTGCCCGACTGCGGGCAAGTGAATTTTCAAAGCAGAAGCATCGAAAATGCTTGCCCGAATGAAATTTGTTGCCTTGCCAGAAAAAATATACAAATTTATATGATTTTGTGTGATTAATATGTATAGATATACAATAACAGATAAGAGTCTAACTTGGCGATAATTTTTGCGTGATACCGATGGTGCACGCGAGTGGACGACTTTCCCGCAGCAAATCACGAATCAAATCTCCGAGTTAAATCACTATAGAAATCGCGATAGTTTCAGCCGATGAGTATCCAGCGTAATGAAAGTTGCCGAATCGTGAAAATCAAACAGCATTAATTATCACGCGCAAAGATCGATCCGCTGGCGGTAAAAATAACGCGAAGGGGAATCCTCGGCACAACGCGGATCTCGCGAGACGCAGTCAGCGACAGTGCGCGTCGTTGATACCGACGAGTCCGGCGACGCAATGCAGCGCGCCGTGGCCGTCTTCATAAGTGCATGTATGTACGTACGTAACATGTCGCAATGTCGGCGAATGACTCTTGTGTCTACATAGTGTTTGGTGAAAAGATTGACGTTTACATGTGAAAATTCGCAAACTATATTTACTTGGCAATGAGTGGCTTGGTAATAGACGCAGGACGGATTAAAAGAAGAGTAATCAATAATAATGGTTCGATCAGCGGAATTAAGAACAAGTAGAAGTTAAATCACCCGGTTTGCGCAGCGTAGTATTAGCATTTTTTGCGGGTCTCGAAAATTCTGATGATCTACCAGAAGTCATCAATCATATACTATAGCTGAAAGTATAGACAGAATCCTCCCGCTTACCCATGAACTATGAAAGAATGCGCCGACCTAAATCGAGTAGATCAAGAGCTGACACATAGGCCGAAACGGCGACGCAATCTGTCCCGGTTTTATGCGCACCCATCAGCGTGAACGGGTCCCGGTGTTCGGGCTGTGGACTATTGCCATGCCGGTGTGCTGCCCCAGCTGCACTGCCGGGCGGCTGTGTATACACAAGCAGACTGTATATCAGAAGGTGTGCTTGTTGGGTCTGAAAAGCGAATAGGCCTATACTAGTTATTTTGTTGCAAACATTCATTTAATATCAATAATGTAGCGTGAGTTTTGGTGTCAAACTGTTTTATTAAAGTCATATAACATTTAAATAATAGTGTATTGAACTTGCAGACCCTGCTTCGCGGTAAAGTACCGAGACAAAGTATCAAAAATAAACTAACGGATCATACTGCCGTTCCGCGGGCTAATGCTCGCCAAGTGTTTCAAAGAATGCTTTTGTTTGGTCCCACCACTTAATTCGAATATTTCATTTGTAAATTTGTATATTTGTATATAATTGTATTTCTCGCCGCTAGTTGTGAATTGTTATTGATTTTTTATGAAAATGTGGAAATAAATTGAAATTGAAATTATAGGTAAATGCAATAATGGACGGCAGTATGATCCCGTTTATATTTTATTTTTGATACTTTGTTCTCGGCTGATCTACCGAGGCAGGTTGCAAGTTAATACACTTTATTGTAAGACACACCCCTCCGGAACCTCCGTGAATGGTGTGTCACTTGTCAAACGCGAGTCGGATTTTCAGAAATACATGACGCGCAACTGTGTGTCTCGACTATGACGGACACATTTTGTTACAATGACTGTGCCTAGGCCTATTAAACCGTATAACAAACATGACGCACCCCATTCACCATCTGGAGACGGACCAAATGCTTTCCATGACGGTACCTCTGAAGTCATTATTGTGGTTGTAAATGACCACGCCATGACGCACCATTTCCGGGGGTCGAGGGTGCATCTTACCATAAATGTAAAATGATTAGATCACCCTGAACTTTCTGATATTATTATGTTGTCTGTCTGTTTGTCAATGTTTGTTTACTTTGTTTGGGCTATGATTGGAATATGAGGTTTGAGTTTCATTTTATGGTAAACATGAAATATGAAATTATTCTCGTTCCGCAATTGTAAACAAAAATTGGTAACAATTTATTGCGTTGTGATTGTGAACGGAATTATAATTGCGCTAATACTCATCTGAGAGTATTTGGTTTGTTCTGCTGTCGTGTTTATCTTTGCCTTTTTCTAAACAATGATAATATTAGGATAGTATTAGATGAGCTTCAAATTTATAATGAAAATTAATACTCTGTAATCATTTAAATGCTAATAAAATTGGCAAAGAGTGTAGCGTGTGTATGAGTATTTACTTCGACACCTCAACTAATTATGGTTTGATTTACATTTCAAAATATTATTTTAACTGTAATGTGTACCTGAATTTTCCGTCATTATTGCTACGGTGATAAGTAATGATTTAATGCCAAATATTTCCCCATGTTTGATTGATTTTTCACGACTTGCAATAAGCTAAGAAATCAAGACAAAATAACAAAAAACAATGCGAGCTTTATGTAGTACCCCGTTGCCGTACCACATCACCCATGTCGAGAATTAGACTGAGCACTTGATGTCGTGCAATATGTTCATCCGACATCACCGCTTTAATATGATACCACCGACCATAAATCATTGTGATCATAAATACCAAGATATCTCCTCGAGAGTGGAGAGAGCGGGACCGAAATTTAGTGGATCAGGGTGAAGTCATGAATTCATGACGACATCACATACCACCAGGTCGCTGGGCCACCGACCGCGCCGCCACCCCATTCACAGATTACCGACGAGTCCAGACCACTGAAATCGTTTGTGATCAATGCAGAATAAAATTCTCAACCATAAGTACATATGTAATTTATCACCACACCAGACCTAACGAGCGTCCCAATAGCACAGAAGGCGCACAACCACCACACAAATCATCGAAATGTAATTTACATGTACATGGTGTGCAGTTAGTCACAGGAAAAAGTGGAGTGAGGGATTATCGAGGCAGAATGTGCGGTTGACTGAGTGTGAGGTGAGTGAGTCATAGAATATATGAAAAATGTATTGGTGACGCCGTTGACCGTTACCGGAATGACATTTCATATTTTCGCTATTCATGATGTATATCGTACAAATCAAGATCAAGAGGGCAATTTGCACTAATACCGTCACGCATTTTTCCTGACAAACTGAGCTGATTATTTCTCGAACAAACAGCTGTATCTCATTGAATACTTAACAATCGCACGAATTCACTGCAAATACCCAGGGGAAAAGCAGAACAGTGAACCACGCTACTCACCATCCACCCCATCACCGCTTGCACAGGAATGTTTAATGTCTATTAGTTCTGGGCCTTCGCTTTCTCACGGACTTCAAAAGTAAATTGGGAAACATTTTTTGTCCATTAACATCATTTCTCTCTTGTTTCCAGCGAATTATCAAACAATGCCTCTTTTTAATCAAACCAGGTGCGTAAGTGGGAGCTATCAGATGTTACTGACGCCGAGGAATCTGGTTGCATATGGCCAATGGCACGAATTCACCTGTGGCCCACACACAGGTATGAAAATAAACTGGTGATGCGGTCTCAGCATGTGGAACGGTGATTGGACAATGGGATCGAAAAGAATTGAAATGTCCGTCATATATCAAAGACTGTGAACAATCATGATGATAAATGTTGATCGGATTATAATATGAATGGTCATGATGATTTGAAACTATGAATCGATTATCGTGATAATGATGATGTGATGTTGTCGATATTAAAATGATACATGATGGTTGATGATATGAGGTTGGATGATTATTAGTCAAGTGGAATGATCATTAATGATGTTCGAATGACACATGATGTTGGTTTATGGAATAATGGTGAAGATATTTGATGATGATAATAATAATAAATAATAATAATAATGATGAATACAAGATGATGATGATGGATGATAATTGATTAATAATAAATAATAATAATAATGATGATAAAAAATAATGATAAAACAATAATAGTCTACTGTAATACTAAAAAAGGTAAAGTACTACTATATATTTTCCATCAAACTCGAGGGATGATGGGGATTGAATTGCATTCAGCCCCCAGCCCCCCCCACCACTGAAATCAGATTTTATTCCTTTACCCTTTAGTATAAAAATTCCGCATTTTAAGCGCATGTCCAGTGAATTTGTAATAATCTGCTAATACATGTCACGTGCAAATACGGGGAACAGAGCAGAACAGTGACAAACGTCAACTCACTCATGCACCTCAAACTAATCACACCTGCGACAGGAAATGTTTAATGTTCTAATAGTTTGGACTTCTTTTCTCACGACTTTCAAGTATTGGAAACATTTTTGTCAATTAAAAACAGTCGACTGTTCTCTCTTTTCCGCGAATTATAACAATGCCCTCTTTTAATCCAAACGCCAGGTGCGTAATATAAGTAGATGTCGGCGCCCCGAAAGTTGGTTTGCTATGGCAATGCCAATCATTGGCGGCCCCACAGTGATGGGCGAATAATGCCTGTGACGTCAAGCCCATGTGGAACGTGATTCGGACCATTGGTCGAAGAATTGAAATGTCCGTTCATAGTATCAGGATGATAGATCAATAGGGATGATGAATGTTGATGAGTATAAATAATGAGATGGTCAATGATGCATGTTGAATAACTGATGAATTGATTTATCTGATAAATCGATCGATGTGATGTGATAATTATAAATGATCAATGCATGTTGATGATGATGAGGTTGATGATTAATTGTTATAATGGATCATGATGTTGATGGACGCATGGATGTTGGGTTATGAATACCATGTGAAATATTTGATGGATATAATAATAATAGATAATAATAATAATAATAATAATAATAATAAGATGAGATGATGATGATGATAATAATCATATGATAAAAAATAGATAATAATAAAGTATCCATCAGCTGAGTACCTAAAGTAATGAGTGAGAGATATTCTCCTTTCCAATCAACCTGCGAGGGATGATTGGGGATTGAAATCATGTCACCGCCCCCGCCCCCCGCACCCACCACCATGGAAAATCAGACTTTTATTATCGCTACCCTTATATAAAATTCGGCTTTAAACCGTCGTCCATAATTGTAATCAATCATATCTAGTCAGGCATGCGATGTTGATTTTGTTTTTGATGATTGCGAGTTTTGGTTTTTATTCCTATGTATGTTTGACTGGAACATCTAGGGGCATATTCTTGATACTTCCACTTTGCTTTAAGCTGAATAGTGTGGATCTTCATAATACGCAATAACACTACAATTGTCGTTATTTTTCCACATCCTGCAATCTGGTGAAGCGTCGAGTCCTGTGGTCCTGATCGTCGCATAAAGCAACTTCCTTCCTATCAAGCTCAGACGTGTGTGAGTGCACAGAGACCTTAGTCACGGGTCCCACCAACATCACATAATAAGCAGAACAGGAATCAGAGAAAGCGCAAAATGAGCTCGAGTGATCAGAATCGACAGGACCAGGTTTGAGATGAAAAGAAGTCGTTATTTCTTGTAATAATGTCATTGATGTCCGAATCTACTGGGCAATACAGCGCAGGGTCGAAAGTGTTCAATAAGTTAAAATACTTAGTAGTTTCCAGTCAGTTTTCAGATATCTGGACGTCGTTAGTTGAAGTTACCCGTATTTGGATATCTGTCAAAAACGGAAAGTGTTTGCAATAATGGACGAGTATTTTTAAGAAGGCAGTCCGCCTACATGCAAAGAAAGAAACCATCGAAACCTGCATCTACACGAGTTATATAACCGGGTATAAAATCATCGAACTCTTCGACAGCACGTGGAGACCGGAGTTAAGAAAATGTGTCCGTTGTTTTTTGTTTCCACTAAAATATAAACACTATTGTGGTTGTTAAACAACAATTATTGCCTAAAGTGTAAACAAGGGGTACTAATACGGCACGATCCTTAATCCTCACTGCCCAGGTCACGGTGACGACCGATGACACGACTTGATTCGTTGGAATGCCCCATATCTGATTCACGATCATAGGCAACCGAGAAGACGCCCACTTTGTCTGCCGCCTGGGCTAGAACCGCGGGGGACAGGCTTCTAAGCAGTGCCCTAGTCTTACAAGACGAACGTAACGAGAAGTAATGCCATAAGAGAAAACAGGAAAATAACGCTTGTAAACCAGACGTAGTTAATAGTTAATGTACGACAGCAATTGACATCAGTCTGGATTTTCAAGTGGGGTGAGCTCTCATGAGCTTGCTTCTGCATTTCAATGTTGTCAATTAACTTTTAAGGTCTAATTTCTAGGTTCTTCAAACACATGATTTGTCTCCAGGGGAATATCGATTATTATTATATTACTTATTATTATGTCATTATTATTATTAATATTATTACTTGATTGATCATTATTATTATTATTATTATTATTATTATTATTATTATATTATTATTGAATTATTATTGATTAATATCATTTCATTATGCATCAATGACTATTTCATAAAAATGATGGTTATTAGCTCATTATGATAATGCAATGATATTGTTGATCTACTAATAACGGTAAATGATGATTCGAAAAATAAGATCATCCAACAAAGAAAATAGCAACAATTACATGAAAATAAGAACTGAATTAATTAAATAAATCATCTGATCATATTCACTCAAAATTTTGAAGAAAAGGCAGGAGGAGGAAGGTGAAGAAGAACGAAAGAAAGAAGGAGGAGTGAGAAGAAGAAGAAGAATGAAGAAGAAAAGAAGAAGAAGAAGAAAGAAGAAGCACCCCAGGAGAAAGAGAGGGCGAAGAGTTACAGGAGGAGAAGGAGAAGAAAGAAAGAGTCAAGGAAGAAGGAGAGCCAAGGACAGAGAAGAAGGAGCCAAGAGGAGAGAGGAGAATAAAACAGAATAGTTCTTAATGTCATTGTAATTCTTTCATCTCTGTCGCCTAAATTCCTCTTAGCTCTGTTCTTGTCTTTCCTCCCCGGGCCTTTACTTATTTTTTTCCTCTTCTTTATAGACTATTGATCTGTTGCCGATTTTGCTATGTTTTGTGTTCTCCACTTGGTCTGAATTCCACACCCTTCAGGGTATTGCGATGTTTTTTGGGGGGGGGGGGTGGATGTTGATGAAAAGGAAAAAGACTCTGACTGAAGTTCTAACCAGAGTAACAATTCCGTCTGCGTTCCTAATAATAATTAGAATGGGTGTTCCAAAATCGATTTTTTTTTTGGTTGGGGCGGGGGCAAATGTTAAGAGACGCAGGACGGAGTTGAAAGAAAGAGGAATTATTATTATCCGATAACCGAAAGAAGGTGAAAAAGTAAATAGAAGAAGGGGAAGGTTGGCGTTGGCTCAGTTGTTCTAGGAGCGTCGCGCCTCACACACCCGACAGGTCGGCGGGTTCAGCGCCGTTCAAAACCCGGCCGCGTCAGACGCAAAAACATGGAGTCTGCTGCTACCCGCGCAGCCTGCCTGTCTTGGCGTTCAATACTTAAGAGATATCGACGCAACTCGATCTGGCGCTGCTCACTGGCTGTCGGGCCCACGATAAATTGGCAAAATAAAATTTTCAGAGGATTTTTATTTTGAAACAATAAAATTTGGATTATATGTGATTATTAAAAAGGGGAAAAGGAAAAAGAAGAGGGGAAAGGAGGCAGGAAGGTATTATTAATCGATTGTAAATGTGTAATTCTTCCTGTCGTTACCTCTCCATTAATTCATTCCTCTTCGCACTCCTCCACTCCGTGTTTTCACAGCCTTTTGTGACTTTTTAAAATTTCTTCTTACCTCTTACGATTGTTGGTATTCGTGCGCTTTCCTATTCTCGATTTTATTATTTGTTGTCATTTTCAGCTTTTTATGTTTTGTTTCGTTCCGGTGGCCTACTTTTATGGGGGGGGGGGGAAGTGAAAAGGAAAAATCTCGGACTGATTAATGTTGGCAACTCAATCTCGATGTCTTTTTATAAACCGTGGAAGAATGTTTTCTTTCAAGATCCGACGCCGGTTATGCGTGAAATATTTTCGGCAAACAATACCGATTTTCATTAGCAAGTAAGTTATTTTTAATATCACGCTATAAATTTCTCCATAAATTGAGGAAAGAAATAGGCAAGAAGTGAGGCGGAAGATCGAAGAGGAGGAGGAGGAAGAGAAGAGCAGAAATAGTAAATCTTCTCGATTATTTGTGTGCTGAGTGCGTGTGTGTTTCGTTATGCTGGGTAGTGGGTCTATCTTTTATCTCTGAATTATGTAGGATTACAAAAACCAGACTAGCATTATATAGACATAAATATACACTGCCGTCTTGTGTCTATTGTACAACTGCATGACGTTTGGGTCGAGACACTCGAGACCTATATTTAATCGTGAAAAAATGTCGCCAAGATTTGACATGAAATAAATAAAGTTGCAGACGAGAGTTAAAAATCAATCATGATTTTATAGGGGGGGGGGGAGGCTGGTTAATGGAAGGAAAGAGGAGGAAGAGATGGATCGAAGAATGAAGGAGAGGGAGACGGCGCGAACGAAGAAATGAAAAAAAGGAAACGGAAGAACGTAATACGGCTAATCGGGGAAACAGGCCGAGACACCAGAAGCGATATAATCTAGCACGTAGTTGTTGTCATTTCGACGCGCGGACTTTGCGCATGATTTCGCCTTGCTTCTTCTCATCATTGTTACATGTACTCTCGTCGGGGTCTCTCGCCGCGGAGGGCCCCCTCACCCTGCCAATGCTTTGACGCGAATCTTGCTCCTCCGAAAAGTCGCTCAGTTCTTCTTCTTTCATCTCCTCCAACGATCCTTCTTCCTTTCTTCTGATCTTTACTTGAATTTTGTTGTTCGTTGGGTGCTTCGTTCGTTTTGGTAACTTAATTTATGGACTTCTAACATCATGCAATCCACAAATCAACAATCATCAAATCATCAGCACCAGATCATATCATCATCATAGACATCACGCCATCATCATCGATCATCATATCGCATTGCATCATCATCATCACAGCTGTCCAACTCACATATCGCCCAACATGGTTTAGCATCAACAGGCTAAGTTCACACCATGGACGCATGTGCCCAGCATCTCGACACCGGCTGCGTGGGGCCGCAATGATTGACCATTGCATAAGCAACCTAGCTTGGGTCCGACATCCGACTCATCAGGCACTTGGTTTGATAAAAAAAAATAAGGCATTGTTAATGTAACATTGTTTATAAAAGCGAGACCAGAACATCACATTAAGAATT
>JZLH01S0398972.1:13816-27097 GCA_001188425.1 Eucidaris tribuloides | reverse complement strand
GTATAATTATTAAATGCTAAGTTTAGTTTTGGCGTATTTTTCTTTTATTTGAAAGCTTTATGACCCAAAGGTCATATCACACTAATCACANATTCTGAATTGTTTTAGTTTTTTCTATTTAATTATTGAATAATAATAATAATGATAATCATGATGATAATAACACTAATACTACTACTAATACTTCTACTACTACTACTACTACTACTACTACTACTACTACTACTACTACTACTACTACTAATAATAATAATAATAATAATAATAATAACCAAATTTTACATAAGCTGTGTAAATTCTGCACAAAAATAAACAATATACACAACTTGTGTACAAAACAAAATAGATTTATTTATTTATTTATTTATTTCAGATTTCTTTTACCAGGGAATTCCCATTTAGTGCCGAAAAAGGCCTGCTTTCCAAGGGAGCCCTGGAATTACAATAAAACAATACAAGTCATATAAATATATTTACAATTAAAAATGCATATATAATAACAAATATTAAACTACAAACACAGAATACAAAAAAATGGATAATATACAAATTATTCAGATAAACGAATAATCATAAACCCACGATTCAACACCCCACCCCATTCAACTCTCTCCTCCACTATCATCCCTCCCCCCCCCATTCCCTCACCCTACTCCGTATAGATTACATTAAGTTATGCTAGCGCACACACAAAAAAACACTATAAATTATCAATTAAACTCACAAGTTTGCATGTTCTTTTAAACAGCGACAAATTTCTGATACATGCGGGCAAATTATTCCAAATAACAGAAGCTCGATAATGAAAGGATTTTTTAAAATATTCAGTTCTTGGTTTGCTTACTTGAAGTGGACAATTCAGTGCGTATCGCGTGGAAAAAATAATATTTCGGGGTATAATAAGATTACGTAAGTAATTTGGAGTCATCTGGTTTATTATTTTGTAAGTATGTATACAGAGCTGGTATCGTATTCTCTGTTCTACTGATTGCCATTTTAATTGAGATAAAAGACTTTTATGAGGGGTCATGAAATCGGCTTGTAATATAATGCTACTTTTATTCATAATATTTAACAAATTTCTTGTCTTTTTGTATCTTTCCCAATAATTTAAATCACCTGTCGAATCGAATTTCTTTTTCAAAAAATCTCTCTCACGTGCCAAGCTTATATATGTATCGTCTATCCAAGGTGCACCGTTTGTTCGTTTCCGTACTGAAGTCAAAGGGGCGTGTATATCACACACTTGTGAAAAAACATTTTTGAACTGTTTCCATAAAGTTTCAACGTTGTTTGATTGATAATATGAATCCCATGTTATATTGTTACAATCGGTTAAGAAATCATCTCGGGAGAAATTTTTAAAGGTTCTAAATTTACACATCTCTGGCCTTTTTCGATCGATATTCAGCTTTCTAACAAACAAATATTAAAGAATGAGTCACTTAACGAACGCCAATGAAACTTGATCTCTACGCGGAACCGATATTATTCATATGAACATGGTTAGGATAATTATAATCAATGCACACTGCCCGACTGATGTTTGTGACTCTTGTCGGTTCGGTAAAATTTGCTGAAGTTGTTAATAGATCGCATAAACTAAGTTATTTGCGATGATAAATGATTTTGTGTTAACATGTTCACTCAGGGTGAAAATACTAGCCAAGTATTAGTAGCTAGTTTCGTGAAATACTAGTCATTATCTTTCTACTATTGGGCTTTCCATATTTATTGTGAAATAATCACACCCGTAGCCTAATTTGGTGGTCGATACCAAGTATCGCCAACAAGCCATTGAATTTGAATTTTTACTTGATTTCTAATCCAGATGAGTTCTAGTTTATCCGTTTCCAGTCTAACCTCTACAGTAATCAGGTTAGATTTTATATAACATGCGCCGAGCCCCCCCTCCTGCCCCCCCCCCCCGAGGAAGTTCTAGTCTTTTCTTTCTAAAACAATAGTTTTTGCACATGAAATTCCGAATCCCGACAAAGCTTTCATCCAACCAAGTGTTCAGATGAAGGCGCGAAAATGTTCAAAAGGATTGGTTTGATAAAAAGTGATTAAGCAATGATCTAGTTTTCCCTCGCAAGCTCTTACATTGAACATGACGCTATTTTCAAATACCATTTTCCCTTTGATTCAACAGATTTTGTGTAATCTGCTTGCGTACTGAATACATATTTATGTTGCTGTCAACGAAGGCAAGTGAGTCTTGGCTCATTGATCGTTTCAGAATTCGGCAAAACGGTAATTCTCGAAAAAAGCATGTATTACATATCCAATATCGTCACTGTCATAGATAACACGTGTACTACATGCTTAAATCAGCACAAACTGTTGAGTGATTTTTTTTTTTTTACAAAACCATGTTACAGTGGTGGAATGGAAGCTCCGCTCCCCAGCCACGAAATTGCTTTGTCTTAGATTTAGCAATGAAAACTAATCAGCGACCATTTCAGTCTTCGAACCCCAATAGAGCTACTGTGTTTATAGAATGTCTGTCCAACAGACAGTTAATTCATGTTCCAATTATTTCATCTGTACCGTATTTTACAAGTGACAGCATAATACCAAACAAGTCACATTCCATGCACCGTGCGACGCGCAGACTACTACTCTCAATGATATTAATGGGAATGCACACACTGAAGTGGCTAGACGACTACAATGGCTCCTAGAATCAAGTATAGTGTTTTTAAAGTTTCTGCTGTGAAAATTTTATGGTCAATGAATTTCATTTTTGTTTTCAAAGAAAAATGGATGTGACAGCTAGTGAAGCTTGTTGTGTATAGCTTTTTGGGAAAGATTTCTATCTGGTAAATAAATGCTTGTTTACTCCTCAATTAATCAAATTCAAGACACATGCTTCAACTTGAAGTGTGAGCGCTCTTGGCCAGTGATTGCGACATTTTTTACTTCGCTTCAATCATCGGTCATGCCATCAATGTATCCCACAGGAGAATCTGGAGGTCATTGAGACTATCATTTATTCACTCTCTTTTTTGTAATGACGCACTTTCTGTTATCTGTGGAGTAGAATAAAGTAGTAAGTAGTAGTATGTTGTTGTTATCATCATTATTATTATCATTATTAATTATTATTATTATTATTCTATTAATATTATTTATTATTTATTATTATTATTATTATTATTATTATTATTATATTTTAGTGTTATGATATAATAATGAATTAAAATAATTAATAATTATAATAATAATAATAATTTTTAATAATATATTAAATAATAAGAATAATATTAATATAAAAAACAATGAAAGTTATGCCGTTTTTGACTCATCAGAGGTATGTGCTATATCATTATTGACTTGCTCACCGTCGTTTAGGAATCACAAGAGACTCTTTGTCCCGGATTCACCCGCGTCACCCAATCATCTCCCTTCTCCGGGACACATCAGGCAACGCTTCTTGTTTGCCCATGCAACTACACACACAAAGACACATATACACAAAGAAAGCAAAACATTGCACACACTATTATGTGTTTAAAATGTACTTGATTTTACTCGTGATATTGAACCAATTTTTTAAACAGGGAGTTGATGCTTTTCTTTTATATTCCACACTTAATTGATTCACCCCCGCCCCCGACACACATTCTGGCTGGTATCATTTTAAATCATTAATCTCACCTGGGAGTCGTAACATTATGAAAATGCAGTAACCCCCTTCCTTCAACAATTTTATTCATAGCAAACATAACACAGCACGTACATTTCCACATTCTGCGGTCAACTATACTATTTAGCATCCTTTGTTTCACTAGGGTTGAAAATGCACATTTTCAAAGTTAAAGATGTCAATTTTTCTGCGAACACCGCTCCCCAGTTTATGCACATCGACAATCAACAGTTTTGCACAATAGTAAATAATTATAACATTGCATTATTTCTTCTTTAAAATGAGGGCTAAACACACAAATTTCAAAAGGGAATGTCAAATTCTCTCACCCCCGCCTGCACCTAAAGACTGTCGTGTACCAAATAAAATCCTGTGAAATAAAAAACCAAAACGTAACTATTTGGGTACGCAAATTTACAACAGCTGAGTGTAAAATATCTGCAGATAAAAAAAAAAAATTAAAAAAAACAAAAAAAAAGAGAAAGAAAAAAAAAAACAAAAACAAAAATAAACATATAGCCAACTTGTGTTCAAGCAAAATAGATAACACGTGTACTACATCATCACGGACAACTATTGGAGTGAAATTTTACAAAACCTGTTACAGTGTCGGAAATGGCGAACTCCCTCGCCAGAGCCCTCCACTATCAACCAATCGCCACACTTTTGGCAGGCAACGGCAATGCTAACTATTGCGCATTCCTTCGTCTAAAATGGGGCTATAAGTTAGCACATTTTCAAGGTTAAATTGTTCAAAATGTTCATGCTCTGGAAGGGAAACGCCACTCTTAGACCGCCAGGGCGTAAGCCTAGAACTCTTTTTGAGTGGGGGGGGGGCGGTGTAAGAGGCCTAATTACCGAAAAATTTTTTCCAACAATTACCGACGTTAACGTCTATATATTAAACCGTATAAAGCTCTGGGCATGTTCAAATTGTGTCATCTTAATCACTTTTTACTGCACCCTCATACACCTTGTATAACAATTTCTTTCTCGCTATTTTGAAATCAAGCACATACATCTTGTATTTTTTGCTGGAGTGCAAAAAGTGTGGCGATTAGTTGATGTCGATACATGAATTGGGGAGGGTCCTTGGGAAGGGGTTCCCCTCCCCAGGTAGAAAATTTGACATTTTTGGGCCTTGAAAATGTGTATATTCAGACGGCCATTTGTTGCATGAGAAATAGGCATAATTGGCACCGTTTCTGTGGCAATAACTGTTGCGAATGTTGTTTTGTGACAATTGGGTCGAGGGTCTGGAGCTTCCCCTGAATCAGGGTTAGAAAAATTTGACATTTTTGCCTTGAAAGCCGTTGGTGTTTCAGCGCCGCATTTTTTTGATGAAGGAATGCATGATTGACCTCAATCTTTTGTCGTGGCATAAAAGGTGTGGCAACTGTTGATTAGGCGATATTAATTGGTTGTGAGAGGATCTGGGAACGGGAGGTCCCACTACCAGGCGTGAGAAATACTCTCTGACAATTTTCTCGGCCTTGAAAATGTGTGTATTCAGCCGGCGCCAGTTTTGATGGGAATTGAAGGAATGCATAATTGGCATTTTTGTGCCAAAGGATTGCTGCAAATGTTGTTTGTGTAAATTGGGGAGGGTGCTCGGAGGGGGATCTATACAGCGGAGCAAAGCAAGCGAAGCGCCTAAACAGCATGCAGTTTTTCAAGGCGTCAGGAACGCTAGTCTTTCAGGGGATATAAATGCTGTTCTCTCATATGTATCGACAAAATGTGACTTTCCAGGTTAACAAATGTCAGGGGCCAAACTCATACTATTAGATCCGCTTTCTAATTTAATAGTTCTGGCTTGAAGCTTCCTCTCCTTTTGAAATGTATCCACAGAGGTTCATTCAGTATTTGACTATACACCATGGTTGGCCCCGTAGGTCGCGTATGCCCTTGCTTAGAACGCAGACCTCAGCCATACTATCACCAATCAAAAACTCAAAAAATGAGGCAATGAACATGACACATTTCATGTTTTCGAAGGTTAAAGAGGCAACTTAAACAAGTGTTATTGTTGAATGACGGAAATATCTTTCTTGAGAATTTGATATATACATTTCTCATTGAGTTTTACAGGTGAAATGTATATTCATATGTGATCATTTAAATGTGGAACTAATTCCAACCTAAAATGTAATTAAAGATGTCATAGGATAGTGCGCCAGTGTAAACAGGTGTAAATTTCACTGCTGGTCAATGCACAATTAACATCGCCCCATTATATATCAATACTGGTTGTCAAGATGAGATTTATTGTAAGTGAATTTTGTTTTAAACGCCAGTGTTTTTTGTTTTTTTTCTAATATAATATTTTTCGTATATTTTGATATTTCTCTTTTCTATCTCCTTCTCTCTGGGGGGGGGGGGGGGGGGGGGGGGGGGGGGGGGGGGGGGGGGGGGGGGGGGGGGGTATTTTTCGCGTTTTTTTTTTCGCGCCGGCGGCCCCGTCCGGCGCGCCGGCGGGCCGCCGGCCCGCCGCCCGCGGGAGCGCGCCGGGGCGACCTGTCTGGTTGTTGCGGCGGGTTGCTGTGACGTGCTGCTTGGCGGGAAAACAGAAGTTCCCGAAGGACTCGCGCGCCACGCACGCTCCCAGGCCGGCGACGTCCCGCAGGGCCGGGCGCGCGGCGCCCATTTCACTACGCTTTTCATAGCTAGACTCGTTGGCGTTTCAGCGGCTAATTGGTGCGATCGCGTCGTTTCGGCGGCGCGCCCGGTCCGGCCGGCCCCTGGAGATTTGGGTTTGTGGCGGTTTGTGAATTGTTTCATGACCCGCGCTTTGTCATGACGGATCACTTGTCCAGGCCACTGTCTTCCTCATTTTCATCATTCATGTTTACTCGAGTTTCCGTTCCATCACGAGTAATGTTTCTGCCTTCCCTGAACTTGTATTATAACACGAGTGTCGACTTGTACAATACAAAATCTAAATATTGTTTGGGAATCAGATACAAAGTCAGCAACTCATCCGTCTCGGATTCAGGATCAGTGAGTTTGGATTCGTGGTCATCGAAGCCGCGGGTGAACTGGACCACACCAGTACTGCGTCGGCCACGCCTGGACTGCCCGGGCGGTCGTCGGCCACGGGTGGAGACTTGCCGGTGTCCGCGTAGTGCGAACTGCAGAGCACGCCAAAAAGTTCTCGTGCCATGTGCGCCGCCGCCCGCGGCCCCCCGCCCCCCGCCGCCCCGCCGGCCCGCCGCGCGCCGCGGCCCCCGCGCGGCCGCGGCCGCTGTGGATTCTCGTCTAGATATCTTCATCGCCGTAAGTGCACTGAAGCCTTGCTGTCATCGAGAGAGTGTATTGCTTTTAGAGACCGGTCATCCGGCCGCACCCCGTCGCCCCGCGAAGTTTTGGTGAACTTTGTGGTCGTTGTTACAAAATAAAACTTCACTAAAGATTTCTAGCAGATCCAGGATCATGGGCCCGCCGCCCGCCGGAGCATGGTGTTCCGTTGTTTTAACCATCTCTCTTCTGTATTATAGCTGCACATTTTAGATAGCAGCGTGTTATAAAAGCCTAAGTTAGTTTTGGGGATTTTTTGTTATTTGAACGCTTTATGCCGCCGCCAATGGTCATAACCTGCATATTATTAGATTCTGAATGTCTTTTAGTTTTTTTTTAATTAAATTAATGAAATATGTCATGCGTGGGAAACCATCACAAATTTTACATTAGTAGGCATCTAAAGGGTTGAACAGGCGTTTCAAGTCATAATGTGTTGATATCCTCATTGAGAGAGGCAGTGACGCGCTCTTCAGAATGAGGTATTTACTCATATATAGTCGATTTTTAACGCCTCATTGGATGCTGTAATGTGAAAATATGGTCAAAAATGTCGGGGGTCGCCCGCCCCCGCGACATTTTTGCATTAATTAATTTTAAAAAAATCAAAGACAAAAAAAAACAGTTATACTGAGTTATACGCTATGGCTGAAAGAGCCCGAGTCTGCTGCTTTCAGAATAAGGTAAACACATGTAACCTTAATCCTTTTTTATACGCCTTAAGTGCTATAATGGGTACAATTTTGGGAGTGTTCAAGACGAGGATTTTTCATTAAATAAATTTTAAAAAAAACTACAGAGACATCAGAATCTATTATTGCAGGGTTATGACTTTGGGGCATAAAGCCTTTCAAATAAGCAAAATCCGCCAAAACTAAACTTGGCTTTAATACGAGAGGTTTGAACAGTTAATATCAAAATTATGTTTGTTTTGCGCCAAGTAAACTACAATCTATATCTTTAAACATTTGTCATAAATATTGTCTGGCCTTGAGAGGGGAACCCTTCCAAGACCTTCTCATTTTCACTCACCTATCAACAATTACCACACTTTTGTAAAGAGCAGCAAATGCCTAATATTGCACATTCATTCGTCTATCATGGACTGGAAATCGAATTTTTTTAAGTTTAAATTGTTTCTCACCATGGATAGGGGAACACCCTCCCAGTCGCGTTCGGAGGTACTATGGGAAATGCGTGTTAAAGACAAATCAAATCGTCCATTCAATCAAACATTCACCGCCAGGATTTGCCAAAGTGCACTCAGCTACAATAGCAGTGTGTCTGCAAAAAAATGGTCCGAGATGAAAATAATTGATTTTATGATATGAAAATCATATACAACCGATTATTTGTTGCGTATTGGTATAAAGCTATCAAAAACAATAATATTCCAATATCAATTATATTCATGTTACATTCGTTGTATCTAGATATATTTGGTCAATTTTGTCCCAGTATATTGTATTGCTATACTTTACGTGTTTGCATTTGTTTTCATTATGCTCATTACCTAAAGAAAACCAAGAGAGTGTGAGTAAGGTATTCGTGTAATCGTTTCATATGTACCTGAAGCAGATTCTTAAAGGTTTGTAGGACTAGCATATCTGATAGCTTTACAAAAAGGAATAAATGTTTCTTGAGGCCGAAGTCTGTACATTATGTGTGGTGAGATGAGTCTAACTCAAAAGAAAAATACTTGTTTTTTTTTAATGAAATGTCTAATATTATTTCGACAATGGGCCGAAATATGGTTATTGGCTCATTGTTCCAGCTTTCGTTACTAGGAATAATCATCATTAAAACACATTCAAAGAGAAAAATGCAGTTGGCTCTTTATTTGTTTTATTTTGCTTCTTGTATTTCAGTTCTGTGAGCAATTAATGCGCCACCAATTACGGACTTCCCGGGGTATACGATTATACTCTAAATACACCAAAAGTGGACTCAAGAACGTGATTTTGCCTGAGCTGCACAAAGTAATCATAACTTTTTTATTCATAAAGTAGCATTTATGAAATTAAATGTATCAGAAAGAAAATTTATTTTACCTTAACGATGATATCGCAAAATATAACATATATTTTTGAAGAAAATTAAATACCTTTAATGTTCTCCCGAATTGCGACCATTTTTTTTAATAGACACTACTGTAGTTATGCATTGACCCAACGAGTCTAATAATTGGGACTTTGCAAAATACACATTTTTCATTTTCCATTTTATCAACTGTTAACAATGCGTCACATTGAAGCAAAATATCTTCATCTAGAAATGAGGCTAAACACACAGACAGTGTTAAATTTTCTCGCCCTGGCGACATGAAGCCCTCCCAGACCCTCCCCAGCTTAAGAAGCATCAAACAATCAACACTTTTGAACAAGCATGCTATTAGATTATGTCTTATCTTAGTTTAAACCAGCTGGGTAGACTATTTGATTTCACTATAACAGCTTTTCTATAGACGGCGGAACACGAGTTAAGCACTTACTCTAGTCTCGCTGAGCGGGTTTAAAATGGGGCTGAAGGTAACAGTGTCATTCATAAAACTGGCGCCTCTGGCGAGGTACTTATTATTGCAACGTTAGACTAAAATGAAATATACATCATGTTCGTTAAGATGACGCAATAAAACACCACTCCAGTTGGGGAATCACACGCCCACCCCCCCCTCATCTCCTGAGAACAAATTGATGCCGAAGCCTCGTCGCGCAACCTTTTCGACAAGAATTATATGCAGCTCGCCAATGAAGTCTTGATAGTCGCATTGACCATGTTCTATCAGCACGCCCCCACGCCTCCCATTCAATGCTCTAGCCACGGCGCTCGATGCCAAAGGACGGATTTTGACAGTGAAATGGCGCATTTTATAAAGATTCGCTGTTAACTATCCTACCTCCATCTAAACCCCGCCGTCTGGACGTGGTCGTTGTGTAACATATTACAGCAGCTTCTGGTTCTGGAATGGTGTCGTGTGTGGTCTGGCACACCCCTGGAAATCAGGTAAATCTGGCATGTCTATCAGAGAGACTAGTGATGATCAAGTTAAAAGAAGAGTAGATAAAAGGTAATTATTATGAGTCTTTAGCTTGTCTTTTTGATAATGAATGCAAATATAAACACTAACAGGGGTTACAAAATAGTAAGTCCCCCCCGCCCATTTTTCAAAATATCCGATATACTTTTAAACGAAACAAATGTTTAGCAGAGAAATTTTGCAGGGTGTTTTACCACTCGTTGCCTTTATAATCTGTGTAAGATGGGATTGATGACCGTCAGGTCATAGCATGAGTGAGCATGCCATGAAAGGCAAAAGAGTGTCAATTTCCAAACGTCCAGCAGAGTCATTATATTATGCCGAAAATACCGTAAATAAGTGAGGGGTTTTTTGGGGGGACTTCATAAATAAAAGTGTGCTCACTTAACACTGACATGGTTACAACCTCTTAATGTTTGCAGCAACATGTGCTGATAGCTTTTTGCGAAAAATATCGCGACTTAATTTTCCAATAAACTTTCATGGATTTTAGCCACAATTTCAAAATTTAGGAAGCGATGAAATGTTAAATTGAGTACATACTGAACGAAATATGTGGAAAGTGCTCTGGGGAAGGCCGTAAGAGAGGGATCAAAACGAATAGATGATACTAACTAGAAATAGCGCTTATATCGTTCATCTTTCAGGAAAGCGAAAATTTGTCAAAAATTCCAGGCAGAATACGGCCTATGTGAATTTTGAAAAAAATGACATTTCTATTAAAACCCTTAATATGTGGCTCACTAATCATTCATGAACTTGGCGCGATGCTATCCAGCATTTACACATCAGAAAGTTAGCAATTATGTGCAAAACACTCTTGGCTAGGAGTATTTTGCTCTAGTAATCATTTTGGACCCCCCGTTTTAAATTATATATAGTTATGGGTATTTTGAAATGGGGGAAGTTATTTTTTATTTTGTGTGTGTGGTTTATGAAATATTTGGTATTGCAGCTGTCCTACATATGCGTCCACCGGGGTGTGACAAAGAAACATTCGACTCTTAGTTTTCGGTGAAAATTAAGGTTTTTATGTAATTTATTGTTTGCTATAAGAAGCGGGTTTGTTGTCTGTCCTAAACATCTGAAATAATTTCAGAATTCCAAAAATACGAGCAACTGTCGACAGGTATAAAATCAAACGGCCTTTCACCTATTTGTTATTGGGCATGCTATGTTTTTGGCTGTCGGCTGAGACATTTAACGTTTTTGAGACACGGCACCCGCCAGGGACCGACGGAGTAGTGGCATTCTAAGTAGACAACTTTTGTATATTAAAAAGTGTCACACTTAAGCAGAAAATGTACACAGAATGTTACGCTTTTGATGGTATCTCATCATGGTTCTCTGAAATTAAGAATTAAATTAAAATATTTTGATTGCAATCTAAACAGCACTTGTATGACATATGGAGTTTGAACAGGGTAAAGCTTGTATACACGACGCGAATTTTTTACTACTATATGATTTCAACCGCCCCCCCCCCCCCAAACACACACCACACAACACACACAACGCCAAGGTGGCACTGGTTTTTCTGTCCCTCGAGAATCATAACAGATATAAAACACCTCCTGAAATTAAAAGATCAAATGAGGCCTTTGAGAGGAATTCTATGTCTATAACCCCACCAAATGTTCGATAGCCATATGTCATAGTTATTAGTTTTTTGTGATCGATCAACAAAGCTCATATTCAAAAGCTCTTTTCTCATTAATACACCGAGGCTACTGGCCACAAAGCGCAGGAAATGTGAAAGATGGCAGTAGGTAATTTTTTTCAAGGTTATTTGGAATTTCTCAAAATTACAGTAGGGAACATTTCATGTAAGCCGGTGGTGACACGTGCAAAAAAGCGCAGGGCTACGTTAACGTTGAAGGGTTTTTTTTTTTGTACAAGTAAATGTGATTTATGTTCCTTATGTTACATTTCTAAATTATTACTGATACTTTTTCTGGTCAATATATATGTGTGTCTATTTCTATGTTTATCTGTTAACCTACTTGAGATGCCTGTTTGAAAATATGCAGGATACGATCATGAAGTCCTATCAGCAAGCGGATCAGTTTTCCAAGACGAACATAGAGGCAGTCTTTTGTGTCGTGACAAGTAATTTTTTCTTCAATTCAATTTGTTGGACTGAACAAGGAATTTTTTTCAGCCATGCTAGGCGCAAAAAGTGAATTGAACAGATAAGATTTCCAATACAGTAAGCTTCACTCCAACAAGAAACCTTTATTTTGTACATTTGTAGCGAAATCTACAATATATTTCGCTCTTATCCTCCGATTTCAGCTTCAGCCTGTCTCTCTCATAACAATCATAGACATCACATGCCCATCACTGGAGAATAATAATGGATGCATTTCATAGCTTTTGCATTGTCCTGAACTCTATCAATGTCATTTCTTACGCCAACAGATCTGTGTCATCGTTTGATAATTTTTGCAGTTTCCTTTAGTTTTAGGGTTTGTTTGTTTTTTTATTTTTCTTATTTTATTTGAAAAAGGAAGACGCCACTTGGCATTAGAGGGCAAAATATCTATTCCAGGCTTGATTCGAACCTGCCCTTTGTCATCCATAACATTAGGGTTACTAATCAACTGAACACCGCAAACGCGTCTTAAGGAATTATTACCTTTTGCGTTAATATGTTATTTTCTCAAACATTAGGACTTCTCTGCTTTTTTCGGAGGAGGAGGATTGTCAGTTAGAATTTTTCCTGCAGTTTTGTCGGTACCATTACGGTTTCTCGTGCGATTTGTGGATGCAACAGCTGTGTGACAGGGCTGGTTTGTAGTCAGCATTTAGAAATACGCAAGCCATGTTAGGACAGTTTCGGCCCCTACTTTATAATCCGAGTAGTAAAATACAGACCAGAGGGGCGGTAATACTCCACGCAGTCGCATCTTCGGAAGCCAGTTGGTGCAGAAATGTTGCGTTCTGACGGCACTTCGTTTCTTCTTTCTCTGCATATTAAGTTGAAGTTGAGATGATAAATAGTAAACATGTCCAGAGGCGTCGATAATATCGTTTCAGGAATAGAAAGGACTTTTGGGGGGGTCTCAGAGCATTGTGTGTGGAACAATTTGTGTACTGGCCCTTCGAATGCATTGTATTCTGAAACGTATCGACGGCCGCCTTGTAAACTTGATTATAATAGCGCATTTCTGGCTTCAGCTAACTTCTCGGCGAATTCCAATAACAAATTAAGAGGGACATTACGCTTCTATATGACCAGGGCCCGCTGTGAACGATTTTGTGGCCCAGAGATGTTTGAGTTGCCTACTGCTGACTT
>JZLH01S0398884.1:11425-25893 GCA_001188425.1 Eucidaris tribuloides | reverse complement strand
AAACCCCAATGACAGAACTGGCCTGCTTATCAAAGTTAAAAGTTGTTGCTACTGTATATAATTCTGAACAATTATGTTGTATGACAGATTTATTAATTTTGTTTGGATTAAGATATCGACAAATATGGAAAACAAAATTGTAAACCACTTTACAACAGTGTAGTGGCTGCTTACATGTCATTATATGCTATTACGTGGCACTCATCGACCATTTTGAAAATTACCCAGGGATAGATTTAAAATTGAATCCGACCTATGCATTTTACATCAACTAATAAGGAACTCTGAAGAATTATGCCATTTTACACCATATCATGGCTATGAAAAGGTCATTACTACATAAAACATGGCATTTGGCGGCCATTTCAAAGGCGCCCACTTTAACCCTAAAAAGCCCAAGGGGGGGGGGGGCACAATGTGCCCCCCTTACCACATTTTCCTACGCCACTTCCACAATTTTTGACGAAATTTCATCAAACTTGGTGACTTTTCCTAAAATTTTATGGCAAATATTTTGGTGTATAATTCAAGGTTACCCGTGATATCGTGTTGCCATGGCAACCACATTTTGAAGGTCATGTGTGTCATTTTTTGATGTTTCATTGTTTTTCCCTACACAAAATAGTTAATATCACTTGTTTTTCATTTCTTTTGGCTCATGTATGACATGAAACTTATGTTTCATCTATTAAGAACACATTCAATAAATTTCTTTTGTTTTTCTTTGTTTTTGGCACTAAAACAATAAAAACAATAAAAATATTGAAAATTCATTTTTCTTGTTATTTTTCTTAATTTCCCATGTTTTATGACTATATTATTCAAGATTTGATGTATCAAAGAGTAATTCCATCAAAGAGGTGTACCAGAATGAACACACAAAAAAAATCATTTATCCATGTTATTTTAACTTTTTGGCACAACTAACAGTGCATAGTAATACGTGCGTATACGCACTACATTAGCACTGCATGTATGGTAACACAAAATATGTACCCCAAACAGGCAAAGTTTACTCAAAATACTTATTTTCTACCTAAAAATATGTTATCTTGTATGATTATTGACAAACTAATCAATTGCAAATGCATTCATGTGATATTAAAGACAAAAACTTAGAAATATCCAACAAAATCCCTTTTTTCTATGTATTTAATTATATTATGGTAAATAGCGCCCCCATGTGGTGACCTTGAGAAATTTTGATGATTGCGTTTTGTAGAGTTTTAGTTGTTCTATATCTGTGCCAAATTTGAGAGTGATTGGTCCAACAATAAAGATTTTAGAGTGGGGGGGGGGCAATGTACCCCCCCCCCCCCTTGGGCCACGGAGAACCAAAAATAGCTTGGGCTTTTTAGGGTTAAGAAATATACAGTCGTTTGGTGAATCTGACAAATATATCTGACGAAATATTGAAAAGCTGGCCATTTCACCGCATATAGTGAATATTGAAAGGTCATTTCAATGTATTAAATGGTATTTTGTGGCCATTTTGGAAAGCGCCCTCTATCGAGAATACATTTATTTGCTGAATTTGACCCCTCTATTTATTTGACATCAACAAATATAGCAAAACACTGAAAAAACGGCGATTTTACTCATACTGTGGATACGAAAACGTCATTTTAATGTATTAACTGACATTTGGCAGTCATTTTGAAAAGCGCCCTCTATCAGGAATGTAGTTTATTGGTGAATCTGACCCTTCTGTACACTTTACATCAACCAATAGGGAAACTCTGAAAATTGGGCCATCCCGGCCCATATAATGGCTAGAAAACGTCATTTTAAGGTATTAAATGACATTTGGCAGCCATTTCGAAAAGCGCCCTCAATCAGGAATACAGTAAATTAGTGAATCTGACCACTCTATACATTTGACATCAAAATATATAGGAAAACACTGAAAATTTTTGCAATTTCACCCCAAATATTGCCTATGAAATCATCATTATGTGCTATTAAATGGCATTTTGGCGGCCATTTTGAAAACGCCCTCTAGCAAAAAAGTGACGGGGTAGAAAAAGTCTACCCTCACTTTTTTGTTATGTCTGATGATCTAGTCCATGCCTGTGGTGAGTAACTTAGAGTACATTTCATGCACACGAGAACCCACCAGCCAATGGACTAATGTGCACCTCCCCGTTCCACCTCCCCAAGACGTGCACCTCCCCATGCACAAACCAGCCTACGCCCTCGAAAATCCGGCTTTCTGAGCGGTGAACATTTATGTGAATTTCCAAATTTTAAATTATTTTATCTAATTTGTTCAATGGGTATTTTGGGGTGTGTAAATCATGGACTCAGTCTTTCATATACAACATCAAAAAGTGTTCTCGGTAAAATCAGCTACATGGCTTAATACCTTCGCAAGTCACCCTGACATCTTCCTAATGACTATGCACAGTTTGTGCACAAAGTATCCATTATGTCCACAGTAACTTAGCGATATCGTTTTCTGTCACTGTACATCTAACAACATTCAAAATGATGTTGCCAGTACCCCGCCCGAAGTATGCCCTGTAATGCGCACTCACAGCTCTGTCGTATTCTGGCATCCAACACACATTTGCGTCGTTCATGCCCCATCCATCATCGCACACCCTTCTCCGTGCACCGTTTTACACTTTATAGACTCTAAATCTGTCAGTATGCACTTATCCTGCTCGTGACGCAGTGAGCAAAAATAATTTGGAGGGTGCATATGATGGTGAAAGATATCTTTATGTTGAGTTAAAGTCATGATAAAACATAATTATATTAGTGATGATAATAATGATGATAATATTACTACAACAACAACTACTACTATTACTACTACCACTACTACTACTACTACTACTACTACTACTACTACTACCAACAACAACAACAGCAATAAATAGGAACAGTAATACTGAAGTTATGGTCAAAATACCAATGATGGTGATGATAATAATATTAATAATAATTATTGGTAATAATTAAAAAAACCAGTAATAATACTAATCAATACTAATCAATAGTTAAAACAATGATAATAATAAGGACACCAACATGACGTGCATACAATTTTGGAGCCAAGAGAAAACATCTGCCACATAGTTTATTTCTTCATTACATGTCACCCCGGCATCTTTACCATGGCCACAGTTTTCCACACCGTAGCCATTATGTGCGCAATTTGCTATGTCGCTCTCTGTCCCTGTACATTCAACATTATCCCAAATGATGTTTCCAGTACCCCGTCCAAAGTATGCACTACCAGGCGCACTCATGGCTTTGTCGTATCCAAGCATCCGACGAACCACATTGGCGTCGTTAATATCCCACCAATCATCACAAACCGTACCCTAGGCACCATCGTACAAATATCAATTCCCAACTACATATGTTTGATATTACTCCCATCTCATTTCCACCAATTCCTAAAAAGGGCTAGTGAGCAAACACTTGCTCGGCGAGATATCAGGTTGAAGACACGTCGCATTTTTCTCATATTTGTCATTATTATTTTCCGCATCCGGACAGTTACCCTCTGCACAATTCTTTCCAACCCCCATCCCGCCAGAAAACTACCACCCGGATAATTTCCCTCAGGACTATTCCCCCCAGGACAACTACCACCCGGACAACTACCCCCCCCCCCCCGGACAATCCCCCCCCCCACCGGACCGCTGCCGCCCGGACAATGCGCATGTGACATTCTGATATGCATGATTTACGACACGGTACAACTACAAGCTTGTCGTGGAAGCAACATAAACTCCTCGAAAAAAGTTTGGAAATATGAGTTTGATCGGTTATATCTCCCGTTTCGTAGTAAAAATCAATGCAAGCTTGATATCATCGGAAAAGTTATTTAATTTTCTTTAAAGTAATACCATATTTGTTATGATTATGCCATCAGGAAAAGGGCAGTATTTTAAAATGTCGTGTAAAGTGTAAATTGAAAAGCTGCAAAATGGCCAAAGTTCGGTAAGTCACCCAATTTTTGTTGTTGTTGATGAGTGAGTTTTCCAATGTCTCTTTGGTTGTTAGTTGTTACACACTCTAATGTGAACATTGACATGGATTGAAAGAAACATCTGCACAAGTAAGCAAACAACAACAACAAAAAGTGAAAAAAAAACAACCAAACAAACATGTGCATTAAAAAACTGGACATAAGACATTTAATCTCACGAACCTTTAACCACATTAACACCACAAAGTGATAAAAAGTGGCAGGAGCCTGATTTGCATGGATTTTCTCAGAGAGAGGGTATAACGAGAATAGACTGGCTTGCATGCAGCCCAGACCTCAACCCCACTGAACATTTGTGGGACCAACTCGACGGGACTGTATGAAAGAGAGACACAAATGCAACGACTTTGGCAGGTTTGAGTCAATTACCGATTGACGAGTGGAATGCCATCCCACAGCAACGAATCACAAAGCTCATCAACAGCATGTGGAAGCGGTGCCAGGCGGTAGTGCAGGCACGTGGGTCGTCCACCTGACACTGAACTCTGATCATGTTATTAAAATCATCGAATATTGATGAAATCAAAGATCCATGGGAAGATAAACATGAAAATCCATGCAAATCAAGCCCCTGACACTTTTTTATTACTTTGTTTGTGTTAATGTGGTGAGATTTAATATCTGTGAGATTAAAGGCCTTATATCCATTTTTTAAATGCCTATACATGTTAATTTGTTTTGTTCACTTTTTGTTGTTGATGTTAGCTTACTAGTGCAGGTGTTTCTTTCAATTCATGTCAGTGTTCACAAAAGAGTACATAACAACCAAAGAGACAATGAACAACTCACTTATCAACAACAACAAAAAGTGGGTGATTTACCGAACTTTGGTCATTTTGCAGCTTTTCAATTTACACTTTACAACACATTTTAAGACACTGTCCTTTCCTTGATAGCATAATTACAACAAGAAGGGTATAATTTTTAGGAAAATTAAATAATCTTTCCGATGATACCAAGCTTGGATTGATTATTACTACGAAACGGGAGATATAACCGATCAAACTCAGATTTCCAAACTTTCTTTGAGGAGTTTATTATGTTGCAAAGAAACACAAAGTTAAATCAAACATTGGGCGGTATGCATGAAAAGTAGCAATTGCTTTTTTCATTTGGGTGTGTGTGTGTGTGTGTTTGTGTGTGTGTGTGTGTGTGTGTGTGTGTGTGTGTGTGTGCGCGCGCGTCGCGCGTGTGTGTGTGTGTGTGTGTGTGTGTGTGTGTGTGTGTGTGTGTGTGTGTGTGTGTGTGTGTGTGTGTGTGTGTGTGTGTGTGTGTGTGTGTGTGTGTGTGTGTGTGTGTGTGTGTGTGTGTGTGTGTGTGTGTGTGTGTGTGTGTGTGTGTGTGTGTTTGTGTTTTAATACACTCGTATCAGATTGTGTTCCACTCCCCCTTATCTGCGCTTAAAGTATTTATTTGAGTATACATCACATCCTTTCTTTGGGACATGCAGAAGCTGTAATTCAGTTAAAGGAGAACAAAGAAATACGTACCGAGTAACATTACTAGTCAGGTCAATTTGTGGTGCAAAATATCATTCAGAAATGCATGGAATGATAAAAAGTGTTTCTAAAATTTGTTTTCATTCATTCAATCTGGTCAATGGCAATGATAGACCCAAGAAACTGCATTATGATCATTTTACAACAGGTCAGCACTCTGTTTACAAAAAGTTGGGTGTACGGTTATACTTTTTTTCACGAGCAAAATATTACATGATTAAACGCGAGTCCAGTGGCACATGAGGTGTCCACGAACCGAAAACTTATAGGTATATCTATCCACTGCTATCAGAGACCCTTTAATAGGATAGGTTTGCGATTTTTTTTATTCTACTGATTTTAAACTGCTGTAACATAAAACGACTTAACAAACACTTTTCAATCAGAGGGTCAAAACGCGCGGTCAATACAGTGCGTTATCCAATTGAGCCATACGAGGCAACTCGACGGTGCCGGTGCGCATCAACATTATGCAGGCTTACTTCCGAAAGTTTACGGGAATAGCAACCGGATCGCTTCTTGTTCTGTCAAGAATCACAACAGCGGGAATACATGTATTGTATGTTATTCGCATAGGAAACTAGTTATAACACGGAACATCCATTGCCTTATTCAGGAAGTGAGTTTAAATGATTTATAGTGTAAGTGCATGTACTGGAAACGGGAAGCGACTGCAGAAAAATGGGAATTGGCACTTGATGTGAAAGTATTATTGAGTTCAGAAAAAGGAGATTATATCGGGTTTTGCACTGAATTGATTTGTGGATTTATCGTCATTTGCAGCAAACTTTGAAGTTTTTCGAAATTTCTGTTAAATTTTGTGTATGTTGATCCCTGAAAAAAAGAACAAAAATGTTAATTATCTAAAACAACATTAATGAAGTGCGTTGTAAAAACTTGCACTTCCGAAGACCAAAAGCATTATAAAGAAATGCCTTACCCCAAAATATATAATTTTTGGCACTTGGTTTTAAAGAAAGTTTGGTTAAAAGATAGTTCCATGAGTGTTAAACATATGACATTCATACGTTGTAAAGTTTTGCACAAATTTAACCATCGATAATTTTAAATTTTGCCATTGCGCAAGTTGTAGTTTGAAACCGAAATTTAGGTTTCAGACATTGAATATCACTGCGCTGGTTTATTTTTGTTTTACCTCGTAAGCTTGATCAGCAGAATCACGATATGATAAATGAATCAGCGAGCTACGCACGGAGCGCTACTTTGATACATTCTGTTTGAATTTTGTTAGCGCTTGTTTTCGCGAAACTCTGCTTTTATAAAAGGTGAACATTTAAAGAATCTTAAAATTATAAATTATTTCACCCTTTGTGTTCGATAGGTATTTTGAGGTGTGTAAATCATGGAAAGTCTTTAATACGCAACATCAAAAAGTGTTCTTAATCAGCTAGATGGTTTATTACCATCGCAAGTAACCCCAGCATTTTCGTTATGACCACAGTTGTGCGACATATAGCCATTATGTCCACAGTTACCAATGTCGCTCTCTGTTCCTGTACATGTCACATCATCCAAAATGATGTTTCCAGTACCCTCGCCGAAGTATGCACCTTGAGGTGATATGATACAAGGAGCTCATTATTGCTCCTGACGAAGACCGAGACAGTCGAAAATTTGAGCACGAATAAACCATCAATTGGCCTCAATGCATTACCAGTATTACCATGTCGCACAAATTTAACTTTAGCACTACTACCGTCGGTTTCACGCTTTCGCGATCGTCGGGAAGAATGGTGAGGGTTGGTGCTTGCGCGGACGTGAGGTGGATCTTTCTCGTCCTCGACGAGTATTCTAGCATCCGACATACAACATTGGCGTCGTTCATGTCCCAGCCATTATCGCACACCGTCACCTGGGAGTCGTTTTACACTTTGTAGACTTTGTAGACTATATGCACTGATCCTACTCGTGCCGCAGTGAGCAAAAATTATTGGGAAGGAGCAGAGGATTGGGAAACATAATCTTTGTGTTGACTAAAACATCACGATCTTGTCATTTTAAACGTAATAATAATAATAATAATAATAATGAAATTATTATAACTCTGATAGCAACCTTAGGGCGAATTATTTTGTTGCCAGCCTATTGTTTCGTTTCCCCCTTAACGCTAACTTTTTTGTCATAATGCTCTCCTTCCTATAGTGACGGAATAAACCTATTGTTTTCATTCCCCCTATGGAGGCTTTTAATGTTGTTAATGAAATTAATGATACTACTACTACTACTACTACTACTACTGCTACTACTACTACTACTGCTACTACTACTTCTACTAAGGATAAGGATAACAAGAATAATCACAAAAACCTAGTAAACTTACCCGTATATGTGCAGTTATGTATAATTCATGACGTATCAGAGGTAGATACGAGTTCCAGGTTTGCACGCTCATTTTCCTAATCTAACATGATGTGCGTACAATTTCGGAGCCAAAGGAAAACACCTGGCACATTCTTTATTACTTGAAAAAGTCACCCGGCATCTTCGCCATGGTGACAGTTGTACGACAGGTAGCCTCCATGACCACAATTAGCAATGTGACTCTCTGTCCCTGTACATCTAACATCATCCAATATGATGTTTCCTGTACCCTGACCGAAGTATGCACTGTGATGCGCACTCACGGCTCTGTTGTATCTCAGCATACGACAAACTACATTGGCGTCGTTAATGTCCCAACTATCATCGCAAACTGTTCCGTTGTACACGATGTAGAATTTGATTCTATCATACTTCTTAATCTATCCCTTTTATATTGAACAGAAAATAATTGGAAGACGGATATGATATAGAAAATGTATACCAATGAGCTACAATCATCTGAACTGTATCCGTCTCTTAGGGGGGGGGGGGGTTGGTCAGCCACCACCACCTTTTTTTTCAAATTTGGCTGTGAAAAATAAGAGCAGGACAGTGCCGTGAAAATTTTCTGGCAGGCAAAACTTCCACAACAACCGACCCAGCCACTTTCTACTATGCTGATCTTGGCGGCAAAAATTTCACGACTGATTTGCCCCCCCCCCCTAGGATTTTACTTTGGGCCGCCCTGGTTGCATGTGCTTTGCGTTTGTTTCTTTGTTTTGCGTGTTGTTTCGGCGTTTTCACATCAGGCATGAATACAAATTAGCAGAACAGAGCGGAACTTGCGATCATTGTAACACGTTACACGAATGTTAGACTTGTGGGGTGTTAACAACTTCATTTGCAATAGCCTATTAATTCTCTGTAAAGATTGTGAATCTGTTAAGGTCATAATATAATATATATAATTTATAAATATTATTTCAGCTAAATCAATTACGACCTTCGCAAGTCATCCCGTCATCTTCACCATGGTAACAGTCGTGTGACATGTACACTCTAAATTTCTAGGATTTAAAATAAATCCTGATTGGCTGTGAACAATGACAGTCTATTTTTGGATTTAGATTTAAATCTTTAAGATTTAAATTTTAAGCATTTGTGGAATGAAAATAAATCGTTAAGATTTAAATCTAAATCCAAAAATCGACTTGTTCCTATTCACAGCCGATCAGGATTTATTTTAAATTGTGTAATTTAGAGTGTAGCCTCTATGCCCACAATACTAGCAATGTCGCTTTCTGTCCCTGCAGTACATTCAACAATGTCCAAAACAATGTTTCCAGTACCCTGGCCGAAATATGCACGGTGAGGCGCACTCAGGGTTCCGTAGTTTCTTAGCATCCAACTCACAGCATTTGCATCGTCAATGCACCGATCATCATTCCACACCATCTCCCATGCACTGTTGTACACATTCCTTCCGTGGTGTGAGCACAATCTCATGCTATAATGAAGACGATATTGGAAGCATATCGCATATGTAAATTAATTGTTTACGTCAGATGGTACTACGCCTATATGCCAGTATTTGCAACCAAAGATTATTGGCTATTGTGATAATATTGCACTTAAAGATTACGTGACCTTCCATTTGCCAGCACAGGATGACATATCTGATAGGTCTTTGCAACATGGAAATCCATAAATCTAGCGTCTTATTTCCTCCAATGATAGTGATACATTTGTTGAGTTGAAATTAACCATTTGATTGGCCTTCTGGATCCGTTTTGGTTGGCTGCTGTTTATATTCGCATAGAGAAAGAAAAAAAAAACAACTTAAATTAACTTAACTTAACTTAGCTTCACATAAGAAAGCAATGTTAATGGAACCTTTATTTGTACTTGACCGTTTTAGTTGTATCCAACCTTTATCACATAGTTTTATGACCTGATGGCCATGTACGGATATATGTCACCCTCGACGGGAATGGATGAAGCGCTTTTGAAACTGCGCTCTTCTAAGGCCTTGGTCACACTAGCAATTGCGACTACCTGCGATTGAGTTACGACGAGTTATCGCAGGTGATCGCCAGTAGTTGCAGCTAGATCGTGCGATTTATCGTACGACAACCATGGAAATCACTTGTGATCGCAGGTGATGGTACGATCGAAACTATTTTTCAAACCGGTTTGAAAACCTGGCTACGATCAATTTGATCGCAAAGAGGTGGCAAGCAATCGCCAGTGATCGTGCGGGTATCGTGCCATCACCGTACGATGATCGTGCCACTAATCGCACTTCCAAGAGCGAATTTGCATAGATACGAGAAGTGGTAAACTGATCGCGGGTAGACGCACGTCAAATGGTAGCTCATCGTACGATAGTATAATCCTGACTTGCGAATACCTGGAATGTGATTAATGCATTTTTTTCGGTTAATATTTGTTGTTGCTGTTTAATAAAGTGAATGTCATTCTCGGGATCAAGTCCAGAATGAACTTCAACATCATTTGTGCATCTTCGACGGAGGCTTCTTCTATTTCCTCCGCTACAGGCTTCGCCCTCTTCCAGAGCTTTCTTGGAGGCATGTCTGAATTATACTGTACATGTAATGTACGAGTACATGTGGTCTCTATGAACATTAGTGGTGCATGTCAGAAGGGAACACTGATTTATATAGCAACGTGAATAATGAACGTAAAATAAATATTTTCCTTTGTTGAGGTTGTTAAAAAAACATTCCCATTCACACTTTCTTTTCACAAACGTATAATTTTGCATATCGAAATGCCAACAGTAGCATCGTTTGAAACCAGTGAATGCACGACGTTCGTACGATGAGCAGAAGTAACCGTACGATTAGCTACCATTCATCGCAAGTGATCGCACGAATACCTGCCACTAGTCGCAGCTAATCGCGCGTTTGTGTACCACTAGCCGTAGGTAATCGCACATTTGCCCACCACTTGCTGCAAGCGATCGCACGACTGTCTGCGACTTGTCTCAGGTGATCGTGCAACTAGTGGTGCGATTAGCGATTGGTATTCGTGCGATTACCTACGACAAGTGGCAAACAGGTCTTACAAGTGTGGCCATACAGCACAAATCGTGCGAGTTACTTGCGACCTGGCAGCGGAGGCCCTTGTCGTACGATTCATTTGATCGCAGGTAGTCGCAACTGCTATAGTGTGACCAAGGCCTTATGCAATCCATCATGCTATTAGTTGTGATTCGACGTGTACAAGGCACACAGGGGATACGACACACACACACACACACACACACACACACACACACACACACACACACACACACACACACACACACACACACACACACACACACACACACACACACACACACACAAANAACACACACAACAACACACACACACACACACACCAAAAAAAAAAACAGGTAAAAGAATCATTACTGTCGCAAGTCACCCGGCATCTTTGCTATGGCTACAGCTGTGCACCCCGTAGCCTCTATGTACACAATTAGCGATGTCACTCTCTGTCCCAGTACATCGGACCTGATCCAAAATGATGTTTCCACTACCTTGCCCAAAGGCCTCACAGCAAGCGCACTCATGGCTATGCGGTATCCTAAAGTTCCACAAACAACATCGATGTTGTGCATTGTTCATGTTCCAACCATCATCGCACATCGCCCCTCCCCCACTCAGTTGTACACGATGTAGACAACTCTTTTCCAATTTTTTCACACTCCTTTCGGAGTGAGCAATTATTACTTGGAGAGCGCAGGTAATGCTGAAAACAAATCGAAGCTGTTAAATGGACGTCTCGATTTCGTGTTGAAATTTTCATCTGAGTATAATCCAAGGGATTGATGTTCTGTACGACGAAACATGGGACACGGTATACGATGATCTTTGGGACATTAACAACGCTAATGTTAACTCAGGAGTGCCCGGCACGGACGAAGAGCAGAGTCATGTCTATGTGGTCGACCTTTAGGCAGGGCACTGGAAATTTCCGCTTGGATGACCTTCATCGTTCTGGAACGGAGAGCGATATCATCCATTCCCCTAACTATGGCTGGCAGCGAAGATTCCGGGGTGACTTGCTCAGGTATAGAACTATTTTGTAAATTCGCGGTGTATCATGCAGGGTGAATAGAATCCAAGGTCAATTGTCCAGATATTCTTCAAATAAACGTTTATACGAGAATAATCCATCCGTTTTGAAATTAGTTGTCCCTGCCCTGATCTTTGATAACCCATATCTACGTATAATATCTATTGGCGAACATAATCATACAAGTACATGCATTTACATTTTGCATGCACAGCTATTCTCCAAAAGGTCACGATAAACTTTACACTAAAGTACTGGACCAAGGTGCTGATTAGGAACATGTTCATTACCTTTGCAAGCCACACCAACATCGTCACCGTGGTTACAGTCAGCGACATGGGAATCATATGGACAGCGAAAGATGTCACTTTCTGTTCCTGTAAATGCTACATTGTCGAGAACAATGTTCCCAGTACCACGCCCCAAAACTGCACAGCAATACGAACTAGCTGCTCCTTTGTATCCAATCATCTTACAGATAACTTTGGCGTCTGTAATATCCCATTGGCCATCGTTAGAATAAGTTAACCGTTCCCCAGGTACCATGATATCACTACAGTTACTCGTTTAAACAAATGAGTGAATGATCTGCCCCCCCCCCCTGCAGACTTTTTTGACGGGATGTGAGGTCCGGAATTTGTAAAGCTATATCTTTTTGAGCAAGTGTTAGAGACAAAAAGTACACGTGATTAGCGAAATTTTGGAAAACCAAAAAAATAAAAAAATAGGCCCACGTAAAGATATAAAAAATGAGAAATGTGGAAACATGTTTAGGAATATTTTGGGGGCAAAAAACGGGACCCATGTTTGGGAATGTTGTTTTAAAGTCCCATACTGGCAGCAAATCGTCGTATAACACTTTTCACATTTTGCCGCCAAAAATCGCAGCGAAGTTTTCCGAGAATTATTTTTTTTTTTTTTTTTTTTGGGGGGGTCGCTAACATTTCCCACCAACACCCCCCCCCGACATTAGCGACTTTTCTGTTTGACTACACTATTAGAAGTTCATTCAATCCCCCTATTTTACGGCGTACATTATTTCACTCCTTTTGGGTTAATTACACGAATCAGTCAATATCACGGAGGGAACGTTGTCATGATTTAAAAAATAAGGAAAATACATGTACAAATTCAATACATGTATTGCATTCAGTTACATAAAAAAAAAATCACTTTTTTACTCTAAGTGTTTGGCACCAAAGCAAATTATATACCGAAAAACACAAAAGCTGGGACAAGAGCAAGAATTATACCGAAAAATGTCAAGTTGTTAACAGTAAAAGCACACGGATGGCACTGAATCAAATAGAAAAAAAAACACTTGAAACATCTATTGTGCAGATGTATGACCAAATACAATAACACGGAATATGTATTCTTGGGTTAGGAAGTGTGTTGTATTCATGATATTCAATGTGTTTACCTTAGACAAGTGGATTGGGATAAGAACAGAAACCACTCAAGAGGTGGACGAAACTGCACTTAAGTAAGAGTTAAAATTGTGTGTTCATCAATGCGTGGGCGCAAATCCACGAGGAATTCTATTCATGTGGGTGGGGGGGGGGCGTGGGGGCACAACGATAGGGTGTCCCTCCCCCCACATAAACATAATTCTTGCGTGGATTTGCGCCCATGCATCAATGTCGTTGACGAAATAGTGCATTCATAATTTAGGGGGTATTGCATTGGATACATATTAACAAATCTAAGTTATGAAGAAAACAAAAAGAAGGAGGAGGGAAGGGAAATAGTATGGAAAAGACAAGAAAGAGAACAAGAAGATATACAATAACAGAAATGAAATGAAAGAGTGAAAAGAATGAAACGTCGAACAAACGCTAAAAACAAATGTTTATTGAAAATACTTTCCAATACATGAAATACATAGTTATTTGCTTTCCGAACTTTTCCGTATCATGGTAATTAAAGCTCAATATTCATCTATTAGAGCGCATGTACTGTTGCAGTTATTTTGCAATTCTACCTTTACTGTCATGATCATGATGATGACGATGATGATGATCACTGTCATTATGGGTGATGAATGTACAAACCTTTACAACATCTATTTTGGAACTGATAACCCAAAAGATCAAAGGAACACTGAGAATTTCCTCATTGCCCATCTTGACCAGAAACGCCAGGAAAGATGGATTGAAGCTGTCATTGATATTGACCTCACCCACTCCTCCCGGAAGACATGGTCTTCCATAAACAGACTGAACGGCAAAACCTCAGCGAAGAAGCAATGCCCCATATCCCCAGATGGCATTGCAAAGCAACTTGTAAAGAACGGTGTGTGTACTAGTAGAAACAGAGAGTTCCAAAGAGAAATCCTTAGAGAAACGCGAAGCCTCAGAGAGAGTACACCGGGTCCTTTGTTCTCACAACTAGCGATAGTCAGAAGAGTCGTCCACACGGA
Organism: Eucidaris tribuloides; assembly: GCA_001188425.1. Classification (NCBI taxonomy): domain Eukaryota; kingdom Metazoa; phylum Echinodermata; class Echinoidea; order Cidaroida; family Cidaridae; genus Eucidaris; species Eucidaris tribuloides. The sequence goes on along the minus strand of JZLH01S0398884.1, from coordinate 11,540 downwards.
CTCAAGAATAGTGTTGCTCAGGGTTTAATCCTTGATCCTACACTCTATTATATATACACTTCTGACCTTTCTCATAATTTTGCCGCACGATACATGTATGCTGATGATGTTGCCC
>JZLH01S0398884.1:0-11236 GCA_001188425.1 Eucidaris tribuloides | reverse complement strand
TTTTTTTGGTGGGGGGGGGGTCACGCCTCGTTACAGCCCCCGGGGGATGATGGCCCATGTCAAAGAGAAGGGGCCGGGCGGGTTATCAATTCTATCTCTTTTCACTTGTGTAAGCGACACTGTTACCCCCCCCCCCGGGGGGGGCCATCATCTGCCAGTATCTAGGCAAATTGAGGCTCAAACTCTCCACAACAAAGGCAGTCTCTTCAATATGTCAAGTAAATGTCACGTGGCAACCTACCAACTAAAGGTTAAAACAGACCCGGGTGTACTCAAATTCGACCCAAACCTAACATACCTTGGAGTCAAGCTGAATGGCAGCCTCACCTACAAAAGCCACCTGACAACGCTTAAGTGCAAGATCTCTTTCTCTTAGACGACTGGCCAGTACAATCTGGGGTGCATCCTTCCGCACTTTGAGAAATTCAGCTGTGCCCCTTGCATTATCAGCAGCAGAGTACTGTGCACCAGTATGGTCACGGAGTGCTCACACTTACCACGTAGACGTGCCCAGTCATGACACATTGAGACTAGTCTCGGGTTATATTCGTTCCACTCCATTACGTCAACTCCCATTCCTATCTGGGATTCAACCTCCCCAGGCCCGTCGGGATAACATACACAGACTCTTTTACGAAAACGCTTCTCGGTCAAATCGCCTCGTACATGATGTGCTCTTTGAGAAAGAAGCTCCACGAAGGCTGAGCTCAAGGACGCTCCTGTGCACATTCTTGGAAAACCTGGCAGTAGTAGTTCCACACCTTTGGATGTCCCTGAGAGGCTCAAAATATTCATAGAATCCAGGTCAAATCAACCCCCAGGCAGCAACCTACCCAGAAAACCTTGGGAACAGTTAAATACACTACCTTCAAGTGCTGGCCGCTTTGCTTCAAACATGAAAAAATCGGGCATCTCAGAATTTGACCTCTGCCCGTACGGTGAAATCTAGACCCACAAACACATTGCCAGTGAATAAACAGTGATTGGTCCCCCTTGCCCACCGACAGATATTGGCAACCCCCGACTTGTGACCTCCTTCTAATTATGTAGGCAGATTATTGTCTAACCTCACAAGATAAACCCGCAAAGTTAACAATCTCAACTAACCACTGCCCACTGAATGTGACGTTGAATATTTATTGTAAAAATGGGATACAACCATGGGCTTTTAATTCCACTGTACACCACATTAAAAGGATAGAAGCCTCCGCTTTACATGACATTCAAGGAGATAGTGCCATCTGTTTTACATGCCAAAAACATTTGTCATTTATCGAAACTTGTCACGCGGCAAAGTGATTAATAAACAAATAAATAAAAAATAATAATATTAATTCTGGTACAATGTCCTAAGCCAAATTAATATACGCCGTATTCCTAACCCCCCGCCCTTGGCGGGGGGCGGGGGCACTCGACTTTACAAAGTGATACCTATGTGCCGCCCGAATTCGAAATCGGGGGCTTCTGGAACGGGCTTTGAGCCAAACATTAGGTTGCCGTGTTTTCGCTCAGCGACCGTACGCGGTTCAAACGACGCCAGAGTGAACGGGGGCTATTGCGTCCAGTCGTGCTTGAACACTCACGTTTATAACGTAGTTTCGCAAATTCGGGTTACCGCGGACAGATCTACTAATTCGTATGACGTCATTGCTTTATGAGAGTCCGTGGTTGATCCGCGCTTTCAACATGGCATATACAGTTTCAAGACCAAAATACGGGAAGGAGGAAGGAGGGAAGATACAAAAAGAGAATAAAAAACTAAAAGAAAGATAGAAGGATAAAGGAGAACATATAAGAACAAAAGTCAAAAAATAGACACGTAGAAGAAGAAGGAACAGATAAATAAGTAATAAAGAAAAACAAAGATAGAATTGAAAGACTAGACGAACTTAGCAAAGAAGAAAAATGAAAGATGAAAAGATGAAGATGGAAAAGAAAAAATAAAGGAAATGAAAGATATGAGAGAATGAAAGAAAAGAATGAACGAAAGATAGACACATAGACAAGATAAAAGAAAGCATAGAGATTGAAAGGAGAAGAATGAATAAAAGGAAGATAAAAGAAAGTAATAAAGGAAAAGAAAGTAGGGTAGAGCAGAATGAAAGAAAAAGATGGAACTCAAAGATTAGAGAAATGCAAAAGAGCATGATGAAACGTAGACAGAAAGTAATAAAGGACAAAGAAAGACAGAGATTGAAAGGAGAAGAACTGAATAAAAGAAAGGTTTAAAGAAAGTTAATAAAGGAAAAGAAAGATAGTAGAGAGAATGAAAGAAACAAGAATGAATCAAGATAGATAAGAAAAAGAATGAATGGAAGACAAAGAAGTAATAAAGAAAGCAGAAATTGATAGACAGAATGAATGAAAGACAGATGACCGATAGTAATAAGAAAAGAAAGACAGGAGAATGACAAGAAAAGAATGAATGACAGAAAGATAAAAATAACATAGAAAAGAAGATTAGAGGAATGAAAAAAAATGAATTGACACGAAAGATGAATCTAGAAAGAAGAGAAAAAGAAGAAACTAAATAAAAAAAATGAATGAAAGATAGACAGAAAGCAATAAAGAAAAAAATAAAGAGATGAAAGAAAAAGAATGAATGAAAAGATAGACAGAAAGTTAATATAGAAAAGAAGATAGAAAGGAAGAAAGAATAGAATGAACGAAAGATTATGCGACAACTAGAAAAAAGATATAAAAGAAATTGAAAGATTATGAACAAAGATAGACAGAAGTAAAGAAAGAAAAGTAATAGATAGAGAGAATGAAAAAAAAATTGAATGAACGAAACATGGACACTAGAAAGAAAATATTAAAAAAGAAATTGGAAAAAATGAACGAAAGATAGACAGAAGAGTAGAAAGAAAAAGAAGATAGAGATGAATGAAACTGACAGAACAAAGATTGGACAACTTTATGAAAGAAAAATTACAAAAAGAAATATGGACAATAATACGGAAGATAGACAGAAAGAATTAAGAAGAAAAGAAAGATAGAGATAATGACAAAATGAGTGAATGATATATAAAAAAGAACAAGAATAAGAAAGAATACAGAGAGAATAGATAATAAAGACGTTACGAAATACAGAAAGAAAAAAGAAAAAAAATGAATACATGTACAACTAAATCAACTTGATATCGGTCGTCGAGCGTGCATGCCTGTATGAATAAGCGGATGTTTACCTTGCTATTAGCCGCGATGGTGTTTGGACTCGATGATCCCAACCTGCGTCTTGCTGAGCACGACGTAAATATGGCAAAGCCGTCTAGATTTCTACTGCACGTAGCGGCAGACCGCTGTTACTATAGTAACCGCTTCGATTTTTGCACACGGACCGCAAATTCTTACCCGAGTTGAGTGCGAAAACCGCCTAATGGGGTCTCTAGAAACGGTGAGCATAAGCCTTCAGAAAACCTCAAAAATGCTGCAAATTTAGGTCTCTGACTGGAAAATTTCAAATTTTTTCTGTGATTCTGAAATTTGAGATGCTCTGTGAACGGAAATTTGGCTTGAAAATGGGCGGTCTCAACCGCGGCACGTATATCACACCAATATATACTAGTGCCCCCCCCCCCCCGGGCGTTTACGCATTCTAAAACGAAACAATAATAACAAAAAACGCAGAGTAAAAAGCATGGCCAGATCCATGGCGTTTATTACCAGTGCAAGTCACCCGCGCATCTTCGCTATGGCCACAGTTTTGTGCGAACATGTACCATTATTTGACATTTAGCGATGTCACTACTCTGTTCCTGTACATGAGACTCATCTAAAATGATGTTTTCCGTACCCTGTCGACAGTAGCACCGTGAGGCGCATCATCACCGCTTTGTCGTATCCTATCGTTGCGTAGGTAAAAATTAGCGTCGTTAATGTCCCAACCATCATTCCGCACAACCGTCCCCCATGCGACGTTATTACTTCGATTCTATAGATCTCTGTTTAACACCATCCCTCTTCTTAGTGCACACACCAATTATGGGATGGTGAATATGGATGTTGAAAACATATCACCAATGTCAAATTAAACGTTCGAATTCATAAACAAATACTAATATCGTTTGCAGTGCATAGTACAAACTCATAATACAGAATACAAATGGAACGATGTAGCAGATTGTTAAAACCTTATTTTCAAATTATTATTTGAGAAAATAAACGTGGCTATGTGGGTAATATCCAGTGGAACTGAAGTCATGATTCTTATCGCGTCATTAACGCGCTCTAGCATGTGTATAAAAATAGTTCAGGAAAAAGTATGTTATTTATTGCTATTAGAATCAAATGCATCTATCTGTGTTGGGTATTTTTATAAAAGTAAAGTGATCTTACACATATCGAAGCCCACAAATTTGTTTTGGCGATTTTTTAAAAGCTTTATGTCCAAAGATCATACCATACATAACACATTCTGAATGTCTTTCGTTTTTTTATTAATTAATAAACAAATCTCGGAGGGGCGGGGGTGGTTCGGCTATATTTTTTATGATATAGCATTCAAACGCGTAATAAGGTGTTAAGGTTATCGATCATAACACTCAGCAGGAAAGTTCTTACTTTTCGCTGTAATACAATTAAATTTCCATCTCATTTAGTTTACGTCACCTTAGGTTATAAGATAAATGTTTTGCATGACGCGATGTCGCGGGTTGTTATACTGATAATGAAAAGCAATTTTTTTTTCTGTAGATTTTGTGCATGTGTTTTACAATGGTTTTGACAGAAAACATATCAAAAACCATGAAATCGTTCAGTATTCCATTACAATGGAACCTCCTACCAGAATCATTAAATTATGTCAGTCCTTACAATCCTTCAAACATAAGATGAAAAACATTCGTTGTACTAGACATACTACCTTCTGCAAATTTGCAGAAAATACATGATCATTATTATTGGTTTCTTGTGTCAACGTATGATCAACTGTGACCAAAATTTGAAAGTCACTGTCAGATTAATGTATTAATATCTGTATGTATTTACATTGAATTTCAATTTTGTATGTTGAATTTTGTATTGATCCATTTATAGTAGAAGATTTTACATTGTTTCGTTGTAATTTATGATTTATGCAGATAAATAAATATTTCAAATTCATTCAAACTTATTTCAAGCATTATATTCGGTATTATTACTGTGTTGTCTACTGCGATTGCAAAGAGAGAAATGACAATTAAAGAATGGGCATAAAATTTCGCACAACACTCGCGGTTCTTCATCAAACACAGTGCGAATTTTCAGTCACGGTTTAATCCCCCGATTGTTTATGGCTTTTAACATAGACACACAAAGTATGCAACCATGTTTTTATTAAAGCGCGGGGATCAAATTGTGTCATGTGAAGATTCTTACATTACCATTTACAGACTGCACAGTCGTATTAATTACTCTTGATTCAAACGTCTTGCACGCGAATATTTGTAATTTTGGCACAGTGTAATTTAATTCAACAATCGTATAATCTCTTTCTCCTTATGTCTGGCTACTAAAAAACTTAACAATTGCGCTCTATTTCTTCTTAAGCAAATCTATAGAACAATCACCATTACGATCAATGTATGCAATAAGATACCCAAGATTAAATATTATATATAATATATATCAAAATAGAAATAGTCATTACTATCCCTTTACTATCAGAAATTATATTCAGGCGTGTAAAGAGTTAACAATTAATCAGAATACATCAAGGTATGAAAGATAATGATCTTTTTTTCAATGTTATACAAGACACACACTTTCTGAGCTACATTTATTCCTACACTACCTGTTTCCGCGACAGGACCATGCTTTTATATACACTGTTTAAGAAACGATTTACCGATGTATTTGCGTAAAACGAGATGTTTGTATCAACAGATTAATGTATGCTTTAGCCTTTGATCACACTAGCAGCTTACACTACCTGCCGATCAAATGAATCGTACGACAAGGGCTCCGCCAGCCAGTCGCAAGTAACTCGCACGAATTTGTGCTGTATGTTTCACACTTTGTTACGACCATGTTTGCCACTTGTCGTAGGTAATTCGCCACGAATACCAATCGCTAATCGCCACACTAGTTGCACGATCACCTGAGACAAGTCGCAGCAGTCGTGCATCACTGCGGCAAGTGGGGCCTTATGTGCGATTACCTACGGCTAATGCGTACACAAACGGGCGCTTAGCTGCGACTAGTTGGCAGTCGCTATTCGTTACTGGCGATTAATGGTAGCTAATCGTACGCTTTACTTCTGCTCATCGTAGATACGTCGTGCGTTCACTGGTTTTGAAACGGTGCTGCGCGTTGGCATCTTCGATATTCGCAAAATTATCGTTGTGAAAAGAAGGGTTGTGAATGGAATGCTTTTTAAACAACCCTTCAACAAAGGCAAATATTTATTTTACGTTCTTTATTCACGTTTGCTTATATAAATATGGTCCTTCTGACATGCCACCACTAATGTCATAGAGAACACATGATACTCAGTACATTACTCATGTACCAGTATAATCAGAAATGCCTCCAAGAAAGTCAGAAGAGGCGAGCCTTCAGCGAGGGAAAGTAGACATGAAGCCTCCTTGTCAAAGACACCTGGCGTACAGAATGGGGGGGGGGGCGCGATGACCCACCAAATGGAAATTTGATTCATAGCGTCAGAGAGCCTTATATTAATCTAAAAAAAAATCTATAAATGAATTTGATGTTAGATTTCGGGGGGGGGTTTCATATTTATTATCATATTTTCCATCACCGTTACTTTTTTTTTCTTACAGTTAAACGGAACAACCATTTATAACACTTTAGTTCCTTGCAGTGACTCTCTGATAGCATGTAAACATCGGTACAGCAGAAACTTATTAAATTTCTTGCCATTCATTAATAACACACATTTTGCAATCTATGTATATAATAATCACATTTTCGCCACTGGAATCGATATTTTCATAAGTAATTCACAGTTACTGTTCATGAAAATGAGCTAACTCTGAGCTACTAACAATATTAGGGCGGTATGCTTTATGTCTGCTACACTAATATGTTCTTTGGTATGATTTCTCAAGTCTTCTTTTCGTTTCTGTTTCTTTTTGTCAGCAATCACTTCATCTTTCGCATCACCCCGTTATTACGAGATCATGGAATTTATAAGTTTTATTTCTTACAACCTTCAGGACTATGCACATCAAAATTGACACACTTTTGTATTGTGACTGAATGATAATGAGGCCGAATATCAGAGAATCTGCAAACAGTCTGACTTTATCGCAAGTACCCCCCCTATCTCTCTGCTGTCTGAAGCTACAACTCTCCATTGATGGGTATCAATGTTTCAGAAATCACAAATATATTTGTTGTGGCCAAATGACATATAAACTGAGGACAGTGGTTAATTACCGTATGCTGGCCAATTACGACTATAGGATCAATCCTCAAGACGAAATCAGCATTTTGAAATACATTCAGGTAGGTTTGTTTTTTTGTAGAACGAACTCAGACGTTGCATTTAAGCGTTTTTCTCGACAAATGATTAGAATTTTCTAAACCGCTCGCTCGCTGCGCTCGCTCACGGCATTATTTATACGTAATTTGAAGTGTAAGTTTGCCAACACAAGAACAAAATAAAATAAAAAAAAACATAGCATGAATTGTATGCAACATGACGAATATCATTTATAGCTTATGTCCTTTTATTATCGACTTGCGCTCTTCAACATTTTCGTTCCAGTGTTTGATCACTTTAGTTCATACGAACAATCAAATTGAAAATCACCCTTTTTCTATTATTCCATATTGGCATCAAAAATTTGAAAAGGAGCCCATTTCTTCATTACGCGCTACTGATGTCATATTTCGCTATACTTGACACCATAGAATGTGCCTAACACTATTAAGAAGGTTAGCGCATAGAAGTAAAAACACGGCACATACAACATACGCACACCAAACACACCAAATCAGACACAATACAACACAGCCTATGCACACACACACACACACACACACACACATACATTCACACAAAACATACATAATACATGCAGACACATACCATACGTTTCGATTCTGACCCCCAAATGATTTTGCTCATACGCCACTGGATTCGAATGCACGTGATGAGTTGAGTTCATTCCGACTGGATCCCGAAATGACATTCACGTTATTAAAACAGCCACAACAATATTCACCGAAAAAAATGCATAATCATATTCCAGTAGTCGCAAGTCTGGATCATTACGTATCGTACGATGAGCTACCATTTGACGTGCGTTACCCACGATCAGATTTACACTTTCGTATCTATGAAATTTGCTCTGGAAGTGCGATTAGTGCACAATCATCGCTACCGGTGATGCACGAGCCCCGCCCACGATCACTGGCGATTGTTGCCACCTCTTTACGATCAATTTGATCGTCGCCAGGTTTTCAAACCGGTTTGAAAACCTCTTTTCGATCGTACCATCACCTGCGCAGCACAAGTAAGATTCCATAGGTGTCGTACCGATAAATCGTACGATCTAGCTGCACCAACTTACTTGCATCACCTTGCGAGAAATCGTGCGTAAACTCAATTCGCAGTACGTCGTAACTGGCTACGTGTGACCAGGCCTTAGCATTCTTCAGTTAGTACAAATATATTGATTCGGTTGAAGATTACACGATTCCATTCAACTCACGTCACATCCGTACATTCCTACCATTGAACCTTGTAAATATCAATGATTTATTCACAAGTTACTTCCACTTGAAAGAGAAATTACAGTAACAAACGAGTGCCAATTTATACGCATATGTAGTTCAACATAGAACAGTGTGACATGTTTCAGTCAGTTACATCTCTCTCGAACAGAGCTTTAAGGAGATTGTTTATGGCCTTTTAGCAAAGCATAAAAAATAACATTTATTTATCACAACAAATTTTTCTTTGCAGATAATTTCATTACTTTATTGTAATTTACGTTGTTAAGTTTATGTCGATTTTTTTTGTAATTAGACATCTGTTTAAAAGTGTGTGCTGATTTTGACTGCTATTCGAAGAGTAATTACAACACGTGATTTTGATAGACTGCACAAAGTAATCATAAGTCTTGATTAAAAAGGTAGATTACATTAAGTGTGTGCAACCCGAAATTAATTTATTCTGCTTTAATGTGATATCTTATAGACATACCTTTCGGGATAAGTACTACTTAAGCTATTTTCCACGATTATAGCATTTTGCTATAGCCGTCGTTTAATAATTAAAAAGGGTATTTGAGTAAAAAGACAAATCAATTGTAAGGTTTATTACCAGAGTCATTCATCCCAGCATTCTTTCCATGAGCTACATCGTACGACATGTAGGTTAGTTTACGCATTGCGAGTATACGATGTCGTGCTCTGATCCTGTATACTGAACTCATCAAAATGATGTTTTCAGTACCCTGCCAAAGGGTGCACAGCAATGCCACACTCACGGCTCTGTCGTATCCCAGAATCGACATACAACATTATGGTTCGTTAATGCCCAATTATCATCACACACGTCCCCCACTGCGCCCGTTGTACATGAGTCTATTTCTGCACATTCTTTCATCATTTCCATACTGCAGCAATACACAAGTGGGAGGCTGCAGGTATGATGCTAAAAAAGGTATCGCATGTTATTGCTACAATAAACATTACTAAACGACTACACAAAAAATAATTCCTTGTTGACAATTCTATATTTTTAACGAAATGGTTTTTGAGCAGAATAATTGCAGGGTGTTTCTGCACTCATTGCCTTACTTCTGTTGGTGCAAAATGTGATGATCCGTTCAAGTATGCATGATGAGCACGATAATAAAGGCAAAAAATGTCACTTTCCAAAAGGCACAAGGTCACTTTGCATATTTGTGATCCCAGATTTTGACAATTCTGTTTCTGTTGAATGATTAAGCGCTATTTATGCTTAATCAGCTATCGTTTGACCCCCTTACAATTCTTTTGGCACTTTTCGCATATTTACGCTTCAAGTGAGGCTCAATTTAACAATTTCATCCATTTCCTCAATGTTTTGAAATTGCAAAATCATTGAAATTTATTGATAAATTGAATATCCGATATTTTTCAGCAAAGTGTATCTCTTACACGTTGTTATGGACATAAGATGGTTGCTACCATATCAGGGTTCAGTGACACACGTTATAAATAAGCCAAAAATAACATCTATTTCACCTTATTTGGCATAAAAGACGACTCCTGGACTTGCAAAAGTGACACTTTTGCCTTTAATGTCATGTCACTCGATGGCATGGCCTTGACGGATTATCTTATTTCACAAGAGGTTAGTCAAGAGTGTGGAAATGTTTCCTGCCAATTATTTGCCTAACTTATTTCCATTAAAAAATTATGGATATTTAACAAGGGGGACTTAATTTTGTGTGTTTTATTTTATGTCTAACGATCTGGATGTGACCATTGAACCCATTAATGTATACTGTAATGACGTCATAGTAATAACACAATACCAATACTACTTCTACTATTACTACTACTACTATACTACTACTAATAATATATGTAAGATAATCAAATAATATGATAATATAACATTAATAATAATAATAGCAGCCATTCCATAGTGATCTTCGCGTGACATGTGAACAAAATTTTTCAAGTTTCAATGTCTATACCTGTTATCAAACTGCTTTATTCAAACCAAATTTAACATGTTTTTGGATCAAGGATGGCAATACATGATTCAGTCTTGAAATGTTGTTCAATAATCATACTTTTATATATTCGCAGTTTCTTGGACGTGACTCGCGTGATGGTGATAAAAAGAGGATTTTGACATACTGCATTCAAATTATTTTCCTATTGAAACTACAACTGTGATTTAAGTCAGTTTTTGCTGACTCGAAACTGAATACCCTAGGCCTCATTCATGCGTAGTTAATTGCTGCAAATTTCCATTGTTGCGAGAAATGGCCCCAGAAAAGTGACTCGCGCTGACACAGTTCATTTTTTACAGCTGTCATAAAGGTTTAAAGACTTAAATTAAATGTTTATATGAATAACTATGATGTTAATTGTGAATACCTTTTGAGTAGACTGTGAAAATTACCAGTTTGTCAGACTATTTAAACAATTAACCCACTTCTGAACTCACGCCGATTACATAGTCAAGGTTCTACACCATTCTGACTGCAAAAATACCAAACTATGAACTTTTTATTTCAAACTAAATAATAATGTTTTCTTAGACTGAAAGATTTGGGCTGAATTA
>JZLH01S0398861.1:23433-31286 GCA_001188425.1 Eucidaris tribuloides | reverse complement strand
TGAAACTTATGATTAAATTTCACATTTTACCCATCCTTATGTATGTAGTGATTCAGTATATTAATCTTGTGTGCAGTATGCAAAATTTACCGGTATTTATCTTTTATTTAATTTTATGTGTCGTATGTTCTGTCTATTTATGTTATCACTAGCTCAGTGTGATGTCTGCTGCTATACATTTCAGTACTTCATTTCAGTTCATTGATGTATGGAATTAAATGTTTGTTTTCAAGTCATGCATATAATTTATAATACAAGTTTTATTCTATAAGATCACAGATAAACGAGATATCTGGTCATTGGGACCTAAATGCAGAGATTGATCCCGTGATGTTAACAGTAATATATATAATTACGTGCTAGTTGTTCTACTTACTTTCAGTGATTCAACGACCAATATTCTTCTTCTCGGTATGTGAATGGTTTAGGTATTATACACTTTAATTAGAGAAGGTCTGTCCAAAAATTTTAGTTCCATTTAGACTTTATTTTCTATGTACTTGCAGTTACTAAGTTATGGATTCACCGAAAGACCTGATTATATTATACCCCCATAATTATTAATGCCTGACTATTCTTTTTTCATCGTTGACGGAAAAGGGGAAGGATGTGCGGAGGGTGTGGCTCATTGTTGGTACAATTCATTTAATTGACAATGCGGTAGTGATTGTGTAATTTGAACATCTGAGTTTATTTGAATCATGGTTCATTACAATATTATAATAGTAAGATAGACAATGCTTATTGTTGCGTATCATTTTATAGAGGGACCAAAATCATAATATTGATGTAATTTTTTTCTGTATTCGGATCATTGTCTAACAAAAACTTAATATACGGAAATAAAATGATTTATCTCATGGGGCTATTTTACTTAGATTTTCTGAATTATTAATATTAAAAAGGTCAGTAATTTTGCTAACGTTTTAGTGTGTAATTCTTTTATAACCAGCTTATTGATAGGCCTACCCGTTATGCGAAATGTCGCAATTCACTCGCATTGATAACATATTTAACAAATGTCCAACCTAATATCATCGGAATCTGGATTTTAATACACGATATATTACTGTATCACTTTCAATTCTCAAACTACTTCACGCGATTACAAACCCCAATACCACATCACAAGTAAAAGTTCTGTTTGAAGCGCTGTTGTAGTTTATAAGTTACAGTCGTTCAAAATTGCTCTGGTGCCGCGACTGGTCTGATGTTTTAATAATGACGGTGATTGCTGATCTTGCGTTACAACATGCGATTTACTATTCTAATTTATCGGTATTGATATAATGTAACATTCCTTGTTAAGCAGTGATAAACAATAAACAATTAAAAACCCTTGGATTACATGTTACAAATACTCAAGTATTCATAAAACACCGTTTATTTAATAAAATATTCAGAAACGCACCAGAAATAGAGAAATACTTCAAACCTATCGCCAACACCTGTACGAGTATCATTCGAACTGCCTAAATAAGAGTCGTTATGCCCGAATTTACTTGACATGAATAACAAAATTTAAATTAAAACTGGAAACTATAAATGATTATTGAGAGGAGAAGGTAAGAAAGACCAGCATCATATTTATTGAGGATGGTAACATAGATTAATGTGAAGAGACTATTTGTCAAGTAACTTGAATTGATGTGATTTTATCGATAGTTGGCAAATTTAATAGAGATCTTCCTAATCCATATGATTCTATTATTACGAACATGTGACAATTCGTTCTTTTTTCATCTGTCAATGAATGAATAATAAACCTTCAAAATTAGATCCGAAAAAAGTTGTGGCTCGATCGATGTACATCCAAGTTGTCAAGTATATGTATTATGCTTATTGCACAGCCCTACACATATATTATTTTATGCTTTCAATCCGGCAGCGTACACCCAATTCTTAAAATCGTGCAAAATACACGTTTTGAAAAAAGATGCCCACATTTTCACAAGAACTATCGCCATTATCATTCTACCCTGTTTCTCAATGCTTAATCGTTGTTTACATCTAGAATCTCATCAGATCTTACTCAAATATAATGCCTTATAATGTGGAAAACCGATAGATTGTTAGTGAACCAATCTACTCAACGACTCTTGCATCTTATTGACTTCAATGAACCATAAGTAAAACTGAACATTTAATTTGCTATACGTTGGGGATTATTTTTAGATTAATAAGGCTTATTGACTATGAATATAAATTCTTTATCTAAGCTCAGTCTTTGTTAGGGATATCGTGGGATCCTGTCAATTGGTTTAAAGATTATCTTAAGTGAATCGTTAATCAAATGTTTACTTTTTCACTACAATTTTTGTCTAATCCTGCTTGTTAATGTGACCGTGGTGTTCGCAAGTGGTTATCCTGGACTTTATTATTTCTCTGTACATAAATATTTAAGTTCTAATTTCTGATATATTTAGATGATTATTTTTGTGACGATACTCATATTATTGTTTCTCATGAATTTATAATTATTATAATATCATTAATTATGAGGGTTAAAAAAGTTGCGAGAGTGGTTTGATGCAACAACTAATTAATCAATTTGACAAACCAATGTTGTACTTTACTGGTAGTAACAAAATCTTCCCGATACGTTTTTAATGAATCAAATAATATGGATAGATGCTGATGCCAATCAACAGGTTTCTTCGGCTTAAATCTTGGGGTGGGTTATTGGATAATAAATTAACCTGGGATAAATCTAATTATGGTAATTATTAAATTCAAGAAGTATTGTGAATTTAATATAATTTAATTACATTCCAAACAAACATTATTTATGCTTTATAAACCTTGTACTTCTATATATCTGCTACTGCATTATGTCTGGCCTGGTGTAGTCACTCAAAGTTGAAGTTTCATAATTCACAAAAGGCTTTTAAGCATTTCTACCATTCTTCTTTTATGCCCGTAAACCCATCTTTACAAATTGAACGTTAACTGTTATATGATATCGCCACTCCAAATTGCAATATATGATCGTCGTATTAATTTGTATAGCTTGTCAATTTAACTCTTTCTCTATGACCTTCAAAGTCATATTCATTAATATATATGATATTTCGTTTTCATCAGTGTAATGTTTCATCTGTTAATTAAATCTTCCTTGTTTATAATTCAAAGGACATGCTGGACTTGTATTGGATTATTCTCTGTTTGTGCAAAATTGTACATTTCGAAGTGAACGACACTATATAGGTGTATCGTAATAATATTGTATTCTTTGTATGCAAAGTAATAAGATTAGTTAAGATTAGTTAAGATTAAATATTATTATCAGTAGCGGATCTACAGGGGTGGGGGTTAGGGGGTTGAGCTGCCAAGTGAAAACATTTGGATGGTCTACTTATGCTAGTAGCTATCAGGAAAACCAAAACGTAGCCTATTGCAAAATTTGTTTAAAAAACAGTGCAAAACACTACAAAACCATTACACTTGACATAAAAATACTATCAAACATACGCAATTTTCAAATTTTCATACACAATTCTCAAATTTTGGGCGTGCTTTGCGCTCAAACATACAGTTTTCAAATTTTCGGCGCGCTTCGCGCGCAAACTTATGCATTTTAAAAATTTACTCCCATCAACATTCGCTCAAAAAAACCCTTACAAAAAAGCTAGATCCACCCCTGTGTATTATTCACTATCGTTGTAAATCATTAAACTGTTATCATTACACAACATGAATATGTCGGTACGTCTGGGGTTTGTCGGTACATTCGGGTGCCTTGCCCCCCCCCCCCATGGCAAAAAGCAGGCTACGCTACTGCTTTAGAAATAAGTTCTCGGATGACTGAAAACTATCTCAAGGTAAATCCTGAAAAAACTGCGTTCATGGTGCCTAGCGCTTCATATCGCAACAGAGGTAACATTGCACATGTACAGTTGAATGTTAACGGTCAAATAATTTTCCTTCTTCCACGGTTAGGAGTCTTGGGGTATGCATTGACTCTTCTTTGACGTTATAGTTGTTCGTACATGTAACTACCATCTTCGAAATCTATGGCGAATTCGCAAATTTATAACCGTTAAAACTTGCCACCATGCTGTGAGGGCTCTAATAACATCAAGACTAGATTATTGTAATTCACTCTTCTCCGTATTGTCAACACGAAACAAGAAAAATTAGAATCCATCCAAAATCGTTCTTCCAGACTTATATTTGCCGTCAGTCGCAAAACACATACACATACTACTCCTCTATTGAATATTCTCCATTGGCTTCCATTTCAAACACGAATTTGGTTCAAACTGTGCTTATACCTTCAAAAAAATATTACATGAATGTGCTCCTACTTATCTCCAGAACTTGATCCCTGTTTACACACCTACACGTACCCTACGTTCAACGTCAGATAAAAGTTTATTGACCATCCCACGAAGTTCTTTATCAATCGGTGAAAAACGTTTTAATGTTTCAGCCCCCAAATTTTGGAATAATCTCCCGCCCACAATTAGAGAACACCCAACATTTGACATTTTCAAAAAGCATCTTAAAACGTATCTCTTTTCACTGTAATTTTTGTTATATATGTATATTTGATTCTATGTAAGCGCTCTGGTACAGTTGTGTATAGCACACATGGATACTGGTTATTATTATGTACACTCATCTTTTTAAAAGTATTGCCTCATTCTGGGACGGGAACTTTCGTTGAAACATTTTTTCCAGGTTTGGACTAGGGTTTTTTTTTTTTACTTTCTTAGTTAGAACCCGGTGCACCAGATAAAAAAATATTTTAGACCAAAGATATCAAAACTTCCCTTCCCCCTTCCGTGGGAGGCCCCGCCACGTTTAACGAAAACAGCGCCTCGTAATAACGGAGGAGGGAAGGGGGTTCGAGTAACCCTTCCCCACCAATGATCCTAAATACTTCACATATAACACATATCCTATGCAGCATCTAAAAAACGAATTATATTCTAAACTGGTCACAGCCACAACACCACTTAGTCACCTTGGGCATCTCACATACATTTAGTATCATATATCAAAACGAAAGAAATTAAACATTCGGGCGCATTTAATAATACTAAAAACTCAAAAATAAACTGCTAAATTTCCAAAACTATACTCCAAATTAGAAAAATGCTTAAACTGGGAAAACCATTCTAATGAGACTATGCTTTTTACATGCGCCAATCCTACCACACCAACGAGATAAACCAAATTACAACTTGATACTAACGTCATTGCTTACTTAAAAAAATATGATCACAACAGGCTGCAACCCACAATTGAAATAACGCGGATCTCCAATAACAGAGATGCCACCGGTGAAAACTATTCTAAAAAATCACTGTAATCATAAATTAACATCATCTATTTTATTTTAAAATTAGGAAAGCTTGTTGAATTAAACCAGTGGCATAATACACAAAACACAATTCACACATAACAATACTCATTTCGTCAAAGCCCATTCATATGATATTATATAGATACTTGAAAGATGTGTGTGAGGTGTGGTGTCATGTGTGTGTGTGTGTTCGTTTGAAGTGTGTGAAACCTGATGTGTGTTGGTGTAATCTAGTGTGAGATAGTTGTGTGTTAGAGATCGTTGTTTATAAGCAATGTAGCCTGTAATGCATTGTCGAATTAGGTTAAGATGTCGGATGTCGTTGTGTTGTATGATAGAATGTTGCGTAGATGTCGTGTGTGACATGTGTGTGTAACGTGTTCAGATCTTTGGAATATGAAACTCAACGATTGACATAGAATGTATATCTCATAGAACAACACTTAACAACGATTTATTAAAAACAAATATTTGTCATCAGCAATTGCAATAGAAGAGGCCAAGCTTACAATAAAGACATGACTTGTAAACACAACCGCTTGTAAAGGACTTATCAGATAAACAGAACAGATACAGCATTTCTATTATACACATTTATTATTCGAGGATAAACCCCAAAATAGCGAAAAGATGTTTTTAAATTTTTCCCAGCGTTTGTCTGGTCCGCTCTTAATTACTACCGGTATTCACACTGCAATGTAGACACAAATAATACAAACAAAGTTATATACAAAGATATTATTTTAACACATAAAACTAGGTAAATCTAATAATCTTTAATAATTTCTTAGATAAAGAGTACAGTCTTAATCTATGCGGCACAGATCCAAGCCACCGCCCTATCTCTTCTAACGAGCAATGCCACATTCCCTTTGGCCCAAAAGCTTCACGAGCGGCTTTCGAAATTAATTTATGCACGCAGCAGTTATAATGTTTTATTAAATTAATAATCGTCTGCCGTCTCTCTGATTTATCATATTTATCAAAAAACGTGGAGAGTTTGGTCAACTGTTTAGTAGGAGGTACCACCTACTCACTACCCAATTTCGGAGATGCACCCAAGAGAAAATCAAAAAGAATTATTCCTATTTTTATGTTAAAACCAACACATGTCATATTTTATGGCCCCCCTTCCACCCCCATCCCCCCCCCCGTTGACAAGTCCTGGTTAACGGGGTAAGCCTTTACTTGTCCAACGTTTTTACGTATATCAATAACTGTGGGAAATAGTTGCCTTTAAAAATCAAATTGTATATATTCACATGCAGTGGATTAAGAGCTGCGTGCGGGGGTAGGATCAGAAGAGAGAGAAACAAAGTTCCCCGCATATATCTTTTTGTGGTGGAGGTAAGAATTGGGGATGAGGGAGGTAGCAGTTGCCACAACGCCTCCAGATATTTCATTGTCAATAAATGAAATGTGAGAGACCATCTAAATATGCATAAACATAGCTATAGTCACAATCACATATATAATTAACATTAACGAGGCTACAAACACTTTTGAAAATTAGAAATCAAATCATAAATGCTTTGAGCGAATTGTTTCAAATCGCCTATCCCAGACAACCATTTTTTTTTTTTCATTTTCGATTTTCTGTATAATGGTTGGCTGTAAGAGTGAAAGTTAATGAATATCAAATGTCCAAGACCTGTCTGTTTTCACAGTGACTAATCACATGAATATCAATTGCCAACCAAAAAGAAATACAATAGCCCCTTATACAAAAGGCAATGTCAATTGTATCTGGTACTATGGAGTGTATTCATACAATTACTGAACGTTTACCTTACTTGTTTGATTGTTTTAAGGATATTCGCTGGATAAAATCTGCCTCTGCTCTCAGTGGATGCTCTTCATTGCCATAATATAGGCCTATGTTCCAACCGTGGGGCGTTGAGGTTAACACTCATTACATTCTCAGCAACGAGTATTTGCTCCTCTCACATGCAGAGGACTGTTATAGACCATCAGCACCGTTGTTGCATTTCATTATTTGAGTAAAAACTCAGTTGATGATACTTTACAGGTGTCGCGGATAAAAGAATTGAATGCTGTAACTCTTCGTGCAGAATCATTTCAACTTTTATTTGTTACTGAATTGTTATTTGCTGACTTCATCAATCACAACGTACCCTAAAAAAACGGCATTAAATGACATCGGATAATCTACAACTGCAGCGTTGAGGTACAAGTGGCAACCGGAAAAATGGTAAGCGTGGTTTTCTCGATAAGTGAAAGCTGTGTATAGTTTTGGTGAATTTTGAAGAAAAAAATTTATCCTTTTGAGTTTTAAGATAGCCAACGCCTGGAGAAATTACCTGTTTTAAATACTCCTGCTTTTGATAAAAAATAAGAATTAAAATAAAAATGTCGGGGTGGGCGAGCGGCATTTTTGTAGTAGGAAATGTGCAAAATGATATCTGCTCGCTGATTAGTTGAAAATCATAATGTCATAATTTTCTGTAGGTTGGTTGTTTTTCTGATGTCTCTGAGAACAAATTATTTTTTCAAAAAGTAATGACTAAGATAAAACTATACG
>JZLH01S0398749.1:25734-42996 GCA_001188425.1 Eucidaris tribuloides | reverse complement strand
AAATAGCCCAGTTAAAATAGGGTTTATGTGCATACATGTAAATCCCTTCTAATGAAGACTTAGTTAAAAGGAGATAGAATTGGAATTGGGTTAAAAATTAGGTTAAAATGATTCTAGGAGCAAGTAAACTGTTCCAGATTTCTGCTATAAAGTTCTGAAGGCAAAGACTTCCTCCTTGTACGGCTTCTATCAGAATGATGAATACTGTGTTAAAGGCAATATTCTTGTAGAGGTTTATTTTTTAGAGTCAAACTTTGATATGCGACATTTATGATAACTCGTTGACTGGACAAATATGCACCCTAGAATACAAAACTTCAGAAAGTTATGCTGCCTCTGGCAAGGACCTGACACTTCCTATAGATTATGTACATAGTAATATCGAATTGCTGATGGCTTAAAAACCAAAATATGTCAGTGTAAACAATTTCTGATCAGCTTGAGGTTGTTTTCTGATAAAATACCCTACTTTGTAAAAGATTGATGAAAGAGTTGTATTTTTAACCAAAACATTTACACGATGCCTTAAAAAGGAAACAGCAGGATTGGAAGTAGTCTTCACATTGAGTTAAAATGATTATGTAACTAAGTACACTGTTCAAGGTAACCGGTCTGCAAAACATTTGCAGGCAAATGTTTCCTCTTGACTAGACAATTACTTCCATATCAGAAATCATTGTAATAGGTCAATAGTAGCTTTGCTTTGGTTTAATTTAGGGTGTGAGTCTGTGACCATTGTCACACAGGAACATGGTTTCTAGGTTGGCTAAATGGTGACAAAATTCAATTTGCTCTTAATATGTGTTTGGATACATGCACTAGGATATGTGCTATGGATGCCTAAAATTAGTCCCGGTCTCAACACTCAAAGTCTTGGTCGTGGTCTCGGTCTCGGTCTGAAAAAGTCTCAATCTCAGAGGTGCAAGTCTCAGTCTCAACACTCAAAGGCAAGGTTCAACCTAACATCAAGTGGGTTTTAATGAAAGCGGAACAATGAGAGAAACATATTAATGAAAGTTTGGCGAAAATCCACCTAAGAAAAGCGGAGTTATGAACATTCAAAGTTTTAAATTTATGACGTCACATTCGAGCAGCTGCCCCATTGTCACGTATTATAAATTCCATACAGTGCCATTTTCTCAGAAAATTTAAAATGATGTTACCTGTGCATTCAATATATAATTAGAAACATTATTTCATACATGCTTCTATGAAAAAAAAACCCATTCAATTATAATGAACAAATAAAAAGTGGCAATTTATTGAATTAATATTACATGAGATATGGGGAGCTGCTCGTATGTGACGTCACAAAACTGAAACTTTGAAAGATCATAGCTCCGCTATTCTTTGGTGGATTTTCGCCAAACTTTCATTAATATGTTTCTCTCATTGTTCTGCTTTCATTAAAACCCACTTGATGTCAGGGTGAACTTTACCTTTAAGGTCTCAGTCTCAGAACAAATGGTCAAGGTCTTGGTCAAAATCGAGACCAAGACCACAACTCTGTTTGTAACCATGTGTAACAAGGCTGCCACTCGTAGGGGAAATCCCCTACTGTAGGGGATTTTGGCCATGCGTAGGTTGAAAATGGGGGAAAATGACCTTTTGTAGGGGAAACGTAGGGGGTTTTGATGATTTGTAGGGGATGTAGGGGGTTTTGACAATTTTCAGAAATATTCATAATTTTTCCAAGGAAATCCGATTATATTCGCCCATTTTGTCCATCTCCGCCGAAGAAATTGTGATCAATATTTTGCATTTCTAAGGTTATTTTTTAGGGAAAAACATGCCTTCTTAGGGAAATAGTCGATTTTGTAGAAAATAGGTTCGTATGGGAAAATATGGTTAATTAGGCGTAGGGGAAAAGTGGTGTCCGTAGGGGAAAATACGCATGCGGCGTAGGGGGAAATCAAAATTTTGAGTGGCAGCCCTTTAGCACACTACCATCAAATTGCAAATCAAATTGCAAATCCATATGACCGTGTGTATGGCTTGCCCTCTAAAACTTAATTTGGAAGGGTGGAGCTCATGTGACCTTTTCTTAACATCCACTGGAATATTGCACACTCTCGAGGGCGTGTGCACACGTGTGTTGCAGCGATGCAATCCATCTGGTGCTCAGGTGATTGACAGCATATGGTACCCAGAAACTTGGACATGCCTCTTCCATCAGAATTTCTCATTCTAATTGCATTGTTTGTCTGTAACGACTTTTTTTTTTCATGCGTAAGGTCAGTATAAACTCTAATCACCACGATTGCAATCGTCTTCCCAATCATGATTTGGAAGCCATGTGAAAATGATCTATGATTTCGTTGTCTGTCCGGCAGAAGGGCCCTAGCATATGTTCCTGGCAGAAGGGCATTAATGTTAAATTTCCTCTAACCTAAAAACCATTTGACTTTTTTTCACATGAAATCAAAGTTTGACATTTTTAGATCCTTTTGTCAGTCTATTATTAGTGCAAATGTCAAATAAGCCACTATTTCTTAAATAAGAGAAATTTTTTTCTGTTAAGGCCCTTCTGCCGGGAACATATGCTAGGGCCCTACTGCCGGCCATGTGATGATTTACATGTACATGTACCTGCATTACCTCAATTTGTGATTCGTTTTGTGATGAGTCATGTAGGATGTAGTTCTGGTATTAGTGTTGATTAATTAGATAAAAGCCAATTACACACCAACCTAGTATCCCATTACAGATCAACTGTTTTTGTCTTGTATCAGTCAGGTAATTGTATTTTTACTCTAAATGATTGGTCATTATGACCGACTTTTAAGTAATTTAGATGCAGATGTGGTTTTTATGTCTGTAAGTCTGCTGTTATCTGGTACTTGTATGTCTGTCTGAATGTGTGGGTTCCAGCTTCTTAATGGATGTTACGGTAGTGAATGACCGATGACTCAGCATTCTGAATGTCTTAATCTAGTACAGCAAATTTGTGACTATATCTAATTTATTCATTATGCATATAAGTGTATGTTAAGACTCACTTATTTTTGAGTGGGATAAAAAAATCTACTTATTAACCCCTGGGGGATGACAGATTTGTAGAGAAGCTGAGAAATTATGATAATCATTTCAGTCAAAGTTATTATTAATGCTGATTCTACCTAATGCCTCTGTCACGGACCAGTTTAAGTGAAGAAAATAAATATGCTTGTAGACTTTTACAGGAAAACTTAAATTTACAGTCCCTTCATGGTAAAAAAGTGAATATGTGTTGTTTCTCATTTAACAACACTGCCATATAACAGTGAGCTCTATATGTCAGGACCCACTTATTATGATTTTTCTGCTTTGGATATAAATCACATTCTCATGAAAGCACTCAACCATTTAATTCATTAAACATGTGTGTAGTATGTATACAACTACATTCAACATTTGCAGAATGATTAATGCTCATACTTTGCTATTATTTTTATTTTGCCATTTTGAGAGTGGTATTCATAAATACAAGTATCAAAATGAGTTAATTCATTTAAAATCATATTTACGACCACATCAGGTGTACCACAGAATGTCTAAACCACAAAGTATCAGTTTGTATAACTTGTATACTTGCAATAAACAAATACAGTGTATATGCAAATACTTTGCATGCTTCTAAACATGTCCATCTCCCTTTACCATTTTCCCACTACCACTCTAAATGAAGGAACAATATCTACCTTCAATCATTTCTTTTGGGGGAGGGGAGGAGAGGTAGGGATCAAAATTATGTTTGAATTTCAGAATTTCTCTCCTTGTTATCTAACACCTAGATCAAATACAACATGCATGATGTCAAGACACAATAAATCCTTGGTCCCAGGTAAACGTACTATGTTCAGGAAAGTTCTAGCCAGCACGGGAAGGGTTAACATGCAATCCATCAAAGTCCCATTATCTTCGACACTTGGTTTCTCTCCAGAGTAGCCAGAAGATGATTGCCACTCAATGCTTATCCAGTCTTCAATAAAATGGCCCATCATCATTTCCTCTGGCATTTATATCACTTAAACATGATATTGCTGCAGTAACTTGAGAGACTGTATCAGTGAAATGTATACATATCAAATGTTTTCATATTTTGTAAGTGTAATTTATGTCACAGTCAAGACCAGACTGCTAAAAAATTGAAGTAATGATCCATGCAGTGAAGTATGTAGCTAGAGTATTGTTTTACTGATGTTTTTGAAAATCAAGACACATATTGGCATAAACATCATGAAATACAACTACCTCTGACACATTCTTTTTTATTTTTCCAAATTTGCCTTTCATAAAGCATGGGTCCTATCGTGGCAATTATTTTTAAGTAAATCAGTTCCGATTTCTTTTAGTTTGTTCCTATTCTGTTAAAGTTTCCTTCATCATGTATATCTTGGTTTGCAGAGGTGCACTATACTCTTGAAATGTTCAAAATTGCTGTTGCATCATAAACAATTTTAACCAATGTCATTGTGCATTTCACTTGTGTAGCTATTCTTTCCACTTCCTTGCAATTCTTTGATATTTATTCTTGCCGCTTTGGGCTGTGATTACTGACTTTCATTGTGCTTTTGTCATTAGAAGGGAATACACAGAATCATAGTGGCAGAAAAAGCTATTCTAATATCTTCATTGCTAAAGCAATTTGACTCGCTAACATTGGTGTTGCCAGATAAGGAGGGGGCACAGGGTAATACTTGAGGTGTTTAACTCTTAACATGCCAGAGGATTTAACCTGCTATGGATATTATGTGTATTATTTGGTGCAGATCTGCGAGTGAGGCCTGTCAAGATTTAAAGACTTAAAGGGAGGTGACATGATTGCTAGAAAGGAAAAATGCCTCAAGAACCAAATGAGTTAAAACATATGCCATGATATGCACTGAAGAGAGAGAGAATATATCCAGGCTGGTAGGATTTATTTTGATTTGTTTGTTGCCTGAAAAACAAGCATTTGTTTCCTAGTATTGAATAAAGTATGACCCGATAGAAATTGAACCAACAAAAAGCTAGTACAACAAATTAGGAATATACAAGTGAAAGTATTTTTCTTAACACAATCACATAAAAGGAATTAATGCAGCCCAACACTTTAGGGATTTGCTCTCTGATGCCTCACTAGAAAAATTTAATATCCACTCTTCACAGATTTATGTTATTATAGGATCAGTGATGTAAGTGGCAGATTTGTAAAAATCCAGAAAATGGGTGCATGCTCTCGGCATCTCATCCCTGGGGTCCAGGGGACCCTGCCTTACAAACTCTGGTGGGATCTCAGGATAGAGTATAGGTGTTAGTATTAATAGAAGATCCTGAGCCTTAAGGCTTTGAATTCAATTTAGCTATTCTAATTTATATTTGACATAATCTAGAACAATATCCTGTTCATTACATTGCTACACACACTGAAAATTAAATGACAATACAAACAAGAGTGTCACTGGGGCGAGCATATAATACGCCCGCCTGTAACGCGGAAAATGAAAACATGTCACTGTGACCTTGACCTTTTGACCTCTAAATTAATAGGCTTCCTGGGATCTATGCTAGTATCATACACACCAAATTATATGAGCCTGGGTTAAGCTAAACTGAAATTATCACGTTTACAAGGACTTCACAAGGGTAAGATGAAAACATGACACTGTGACCTTGACCTTTGACCTTTCAACCTCAAAATCAATAGGCTTCCTGGGATCCATGCTAGTATCATACACACCATATTATATGAGCCTGGGTTAAGTTAAACTGAAGTTATCATCTTTGTGCAGGTTAGAACTGTATCCCAGTGACCAGGGTAATAATATCCAAGCGCATAGAGACCTATCTTCGATAGGTATGATGCGCTATATAAGAATGGACTATTATTATTATTATTATTATTATCATGTTTACAAGGACTTCACAAGGGTAAGATGAAAACATGTCACTGTGACCTTGACCTTTGACCTTTCGACCTCAAAATCGATAGGCTTCGTGGGATCCATGCTAGTATCATACACACCAAATTATATGAGGCTAGGTTAAGTTAAACTGAAGTTATGGTGTTTACAAGGAAAAGTTAACGGACAGACGGACACCGAGCGTGATACCATAATACGTCCCGTAGCCGGGTGTATAAAAATACAGACATCTCTCTCAAACACAAAATATCTAGATTTCCATCAAAATCTGGAAAACTCACATCTCTGTGGGAATACTTGTAACATGTACTATCTACAACCTACCTCATTAATCCACTCAAGCTTGACCATGAACACACTCATCCCTGAGTCCATGGAAGATGTATATTACAGCAAACTCAAACCATCTTCTATGAGTTAAAGAAAAGTGTCAGATATTTCAACATTACCTCTTATAATCATCGGGCGGAAAACTTTCTAAGACATCGGCGACGACTTCCGCTACTCTGTCGTTGGATAGGATATCCCACAATCCATCTGATGCCATGATTAGTACGTCTTTCTCGGAATGCTCCTTGTTGTACATGTTGTAGACCTTGACCTAGTAACAATTTCAAAATGAGAATCATACGCCCGTTTCTTAGATTTTGTATTTCTAACATTTTGTTTGTATTTGTTTTTCTTGTTTCCATTAAAATGACGAATTCAGCTGGCAAACTCTTGATGGGTATGCCTCTGATCAATTCGCGCTCACTCAAAACCATTCACATTGTATTTCATTCAATTTTATTTCTGCCAAACTGCATGGAATATAAGGTTAACAAATGTCAGGAAATGAGTGAGTGAAATGAATGAGTTTTGAAATATTGATTTCATAATACAATTATGATCACAAATGTGTCTAGTGTTTGTGAATAATACTGCAGCAATAAAATGTTAAAGACTGTATTTCAGGATGACTTTCAACAATCAACATGCTAAATGAAAAATGTTTGAGTACTCATTTAACAGTTTATCAAAAAAAATACACAAATTAATTTATCAAAACTTACTGAACTGGCATATGAATGTTTTCAAAAGAAAACTTCTCTTTTACCATGTCCAAAGTCACTGCAATTGATGGAATTTTGAAATAACCTCTGATCTACTGACATTAATCCCATTATTTATAAGTCATTTCTCACAGTCAAATATAATTATTAGACATTTGATTTTTCCAAAGGAATTGAATAGAGAAGCAAGTTGTTTGGGGAGGTGGAAGAGACAAAAGGAGGGTAAAGGCTTAAAGGGGAAGTTCATCCTGATGTCAAGCTGATTTTAATAATAGCAGAAAAATGAGAGGACCCCATTAATGAAGGTTTGGTGAAAATTTATCAAAGAGTAATAGAGTTATGAAATTTTAATGTTTTAAATTTGCAATGTCACATGCAAGCAGCTCCCCCATTGTCATGTACTATAAATTCCATAAAGTGCCATTTTCTCAGAAAACTGAAAATGATGATGATGTTACCTGTATATAATTAGAAACATTATTTTATACATGCTTCTATGAAAAAAAAGACATTCAATTATCATGACATATGGGGAGCTGCTCGTATGTGATGTCACAAAATTTAAACTTTGAAACTTCATAACTCTGCTATTCTTTGGTGGAATTTTGCCAAATTATCAGTAATATGTTTCTCTCATTGTTCTGCTTTTATTAAAACCAACTTGACATCAGGGTGGACCTTGCCTTTAAGGTTACAGAAATTCCCAATCCATACCTCAGGTACTGGTGTAAGGAATGGTTTGATGTGAATATCTGTGCCGTGGACTTTGAGTTCATGATCGCCAAAACCTCTCGTC
Organism: Eucidaris tribuloides; assembly: GCA_001188425.1. Lineage (NCBI taxonomy): Eukaryota > Metazoa > Echinodermata > Echinoidea > Cidaroida > Cidaridae > Eucidaris > Eucidaris tribuloides. The sequence continues at coordinate 35,263 of JZLH01S0398749.1, read as the reverse complement.
ACCCCAATGGTGGCCAGCACACGGGCACGTTTCCCTTCCCCATAGATCAAGGGGAACTTTAAATCTGACTCTGTCACAACTTTGTATGCCCTGTTGAGAAAGCAGACGTAGCATTCTGTATTAAACATCAACCAAGTTGCAGGAAGTGTTATTGGTATATTTACATATGTGTAGGTGTTCAAATCATGGAAAATATGAATAAAAGAGTAAACTCTTCATCTATTCATGAAAACTACATTGAAATTGCATCATTGTGATTATCTTACTGTGCTGGAGATTGCTGTCTCATAATGAAACTCATTATCATCACCAGAATAAACACCAAACCACCACGATCATCAACATTACCATCACCACCACCATTACCACCACAACCACCATCACCACCACCATTACCACCACAACCACCATCACCAGTACAATTATCATCATCAAATATACCATTACAACACCATCATCATCATCACCATCACCATCACCATCACCATCACCATCACCATCATTATCATTATCATCATCATCATCATCATCATCATCATCATCACCATCACCATCATTATCATTATCATCATCCTCATCATCATCATCATCATCATCATCATCATCATCATCATCATCATCATTTTCATCACCATCAAAACTACCATTACTGCATCATCATCACCATCATTTTCTACATCATTAATATCAACATTATCATCAAAACGACCATGATTATTCAGGACTGGATGACATCTCAGTACCCACACATTGTTCAATTTACATGTATAACACACTCATTAAAAAAATATATACATATATTTAAAAAATGGCAAAAACAAATATCAAAAATTGTATTTCCAGTTCTGATCCACAAATGTAATGATAATCTGTGATTATCATATTCATACAGTAGTCAGCACAAATTCTAGTTGACAATAGACAAATCAATCATGTTAACAAAAGAACATAGCATGACGAGAGAAAAAAATCAGCTACTGTGTATATTTGACAAATTGAACAGCTATCTCAAACAGCACACACATTTTCACACACTTAATAAAGGATTTAGTGACAGTGTACACTTATTCCAATACAAACACTATCATCAGGCATAAAAAAAATCAACTTTAACTCATCAACAAATACTAGACTGCAATATAATCTGCTTACATCCTGATTCTCTCATTATATAGATACATGTATATATACTTCTCTATTTACGGAACTACCACAGTTACCACGTAGCTCAATGAAACACCATTATGAATCCATTAAGGGGTTATTACTGGATGCATGCATTAAATATGTTTTCATTACTGCTGTCAAATGATTTTTCCATACACGTCAGGAATCAACATGGACCGTTAGGTTAGTGACCCAACTGTTTCTTCCTGGTATATTACAAATCAAGCTCTCGTGAGAAATTCTTGCAGCAGGACAGAACAAAAGGCCTTTACACACTAAAATCAGATTAGAGACCTATTGGCCTCTCCGGCTGAGAATTATAACAACATTGAATAATCATACTTAGATTCAGCCTATTAAAGGTATGGTAGTAGACTTGGAGTGTCATGTGAAATATATACAGTTCTGTTCCTCTTAACCTGAAAGCGGATTTTTCATGAAAACATTGATATTTTCATACTAAATAATTATCTTTGAAGTTCTCGTTTTCACTCGAGAATATTTACGAGTACCATTTGCCAAGTACTGTGGGTCCATTTTTGTTTGGTTATTTGTTGTATGGTCATGTGAGTTCTATTCCTTTCAACTGGAAAGTGAAGTTTTCAGAGAAACATGGATTAAAGTCTTTCTTATGCTTTTTAATATTTGCCATACAAGTAAACTCTCTGCAAGTAAGAATGACTTTAATTGGAAAAAGCATCCTATTTTGAGCAATGAAAAATTAAAAAAAATGCTATGTATGATTTGATACACACGTATGTTATGTAAATTCAATCATAGAATGATATACCCCTCCCCACCCAAAAACAACACCAGTAACGTTTCGGGCTGATCACATTGCCTACTCTGTACTGCAAGTTTTGCAGTCAAATATATTGCAAACATTTGACAATTTCTGAGATGTCTGTCTCACATCTGCACCTCTCAAAAAATTTACCTTTAAAAAGTTATTAGTAAACAAAAGAAACCCCCTAAAACATACGCATATTATCACCCAATGCTACTATCCATTTCACAAAACCAGTCCAGTAATTATGTAAATCGCACCGTGTCGGTATCGAAAACACAATCTGTATGTAAATTAAGCTTTTACCTGAATACATAACAAAATACACTGCAACTGTAACAATATTCCCCATGAGGCATAAAAATCTCATCAAGTTCAAATGAAATGAGTTCTTTTTCGGATATCAACAATTCAGAATTTGCAAATTTACAAGTTGTTGGCAATCTATTCTGAATACTTTATCTGGCAATTAGGTTTGAAAGCCTGCCTACCCCAACCATCAAAACAGTCATTTTATCTTTCACAGGCCTGATAAAAGGGGTCATATAACATCTAATTTCAACTCAAATTACTCCTTCAGAACTACTTTTGAAATTATATGACACATATTACCCTCATAAATTCATGCTTGAAGATTTTGTTCTTAATTTTCACACCTAAAATGAGATCATTGATGAGATAAGCTGAAAATTATTCACCACGTAAATTGTAAATATGTACCTCCCACGATGCCTTTGGGCACAAAAGTCAGTTTTTGTGGAAATGAGAACAATTACAGGTTCAAAATTAATCAAATGTGGTATGAATTTTTTTTATATAAACGCAATAGTGATGTACGACAATTGAGAGATATATCAACTGAAATGAGAACAACTGTTCATCAATATTATGAGATTATGAAAAGACCCCAAACAGTGACTTTTTAAGGACGTGTTCGAATATGGATTAGTTATTTGTGATAATCTCCATTAATCTTGATATGACACAGAGCCATCTTTGTCAATAATGTGTATGACTCTATTACGCATAAACCTATTGTGACATTTGTTCTTGTTTTTAACACCTTATTTGAGGCTGGAAAACAGGAAATTTTGTACATTACTTAGTGATCACCCCAGGTACATTATACTCTTAGTTTGGTGACACAACGTAATGTTCTGGCAACAATTACTCCAGCAATGATATCTCCATAGAGAAAGAGAGTAAGCATATGATTACTGTTGGTGAAGGTGATGGGATGAATTATCACTTCCTAGGTGATCTATATGTAGCTATCTTTCCGAAGCGAAGTTGAGGAAAGATAGCATACACAGTGTGTCTCAAAAATAATTGTGCAAGTCTAAAGCACCCACTTTGGTTAAACATTTTTGTGACGTCATGCTTCCATCATCATCAAGAGCATAGTCTTAGATTTCAAATGCTGTTTGTTCTGTTCCGTTTGCTTGTGTTAATCCTGAGATATGTTCAGTTAACAACGAAAAGGTAAAATCACAAATATGCCACTTTTACTACAGTCAATGATAGCATCAGGCCCTCTTTGCGTAAAAGTGACACAATTGTGATTCCACCATTTTGTTGTTTGCAAGATATCTCAAGATCAAAACAAGCAAAACTAAGACTTTGCTCTTGATGTTGAAGTAAACATAATGTCACAGCAGTAGTTTCTAACTGTCAAAGAGGGCACTTCTCACTTGAAAAAAAATTTGAGATGTGCTGCATCATGTCTCAAAAAATTGTGCAAGTACAAAGTGCCCTTTTTGGCAATGAGAAAATAGTCTTGTGGCCTGATGCTTGCATTAACGTCAAGGGCAAAGTTTTAGCTTTCAAATGTCATTTGTTCTGTTCAATTTGCTTGTTTTAATCTCGAGATATGTTGTAAATAACAAAAGGGTGGAATCACAATTGTGTCACTTTTACAAGGGACTGTAGTAAAAGTGGCATTTGTGATTTTACTCTTTCTTATTTAAATTAATATATCTCAAGATTAAGACAAGCAAATTGAACAAAACTTACGGTATTTGAAAGTTAAGACTATGCTCTTGACATTGATGTAAGCACCATGTCACAAGAGTATTTTCTAATTGCCAAAGAGGGTGGTTTTCACTTGCACAGTTATTTTTTTGAGACACACTGTACATTCACATTGCTGAGGAACATTTAAATTTGCTGCTCCATAAGGTGAGATTTGGATGGCATCACTACACCTGATCTACCATTATACAACAATGTATCCCCAGATGAGAGTAGCTGATTATTTATTGTGCATGGCATGACATGTTCCAACACTGAGGGACTACCACCGACATAAATCCAACATTCACCTTGGCTTGCATTTCCCTGTGTAGTGTGTAATGCGAGTCCATGGATATGATTATTTTGTATCAGGTATGAAATAAAATGGAAGAGATGTTAATCCGAGAGGGATTCAGGGAGATAACTTCCAGTCACACCTGTTCAAGAAAGGTATCTGTGTCAGCAGGAGTTCAATGGTCTAGTGTAAACAAGCCAAGAGACTGAAGGAGCCAGAAGCATATTGTGTCAACAGTTCTCACAGGTATGGCATGGATGTGAATAATTCCAGCATGGGGTTGGTACACAGTCAAGGCAGGATGGAATATCACCCTCTTTTGACTGAAATGATATCAAAGGGGCCACTAATGTTTCCCACAAAGCAAAGATGACAGCCTTGATTGTGTTGTAAATAACATTTGTTAACAACTTGCAGTGTATATTCAAATTTACGAATATGTTTCTGAATCTTATAACTAGCAACCTTTTGTGGTTGAATTGCCCCCTCTACCTAACAGTGCCCCATAACTTTTCTTGCCACATATAGAATATAGAAAATTTGTAGTTTCTTGAATTTGCCAAAACTATTGCCAGTTTATTAATCATAACAATTATTCAAAGCATTACTATATAATGTTTAATTTGATAGAAGATAGAAAAGAATAGAAATATATGTGAATACATGCCCTGGAATATATGCCAACGAAGTGAAGTTTTCACTGTCAAGTAAACTTGCCAGGTTAAAAAAAAAATACTCATTTCTTCACAGTGGCTCTTTTGAAAGACCTGTGAACAGTTTGCTATATACAGTTGTCAGATTTTAAAATGGTTATTTTGGATGGTTAAGGGGTAAATCGCCCTTAGCCACTGTGTATTTTTTGGCTGAAACTCACCATTGGCACCCTAAGGGTTAAGAACTGTATTCTTGAATACTGTGGATCTACACCTGATGTGGATACACTGACTTATATGCACGCAACATAATAACTACACTGCAATCACCTGCATTATTGATGCATCTTTATCAGATCAACTGCATAACACAGTGATCCATCCATTTAAGTTTATCGGCACTTTTAAATTAGTTAAACATTGCTGGTGTATGCAAAAGTTTAGTCAAAGTTGTTTGAGATTTAAAGCAAGCCTCCAGTGTGAAAATCAGTTATCAGCTGTTAGGGTGATGAATATTAAAGCATATAACACAGTGACATACTCCCTATATGTTTTCAGCACTGTTGAATTAGTCAAACATCACTGTTACAGGCAAAGGTTTAGTCAATGTGCTGAATATTAAAGTATGTCAGATCAACTGCAGAATAGAGTGATCCAATTCCTTTAAGTTCTTAGCACTTCTAAATAAGTTAAACATCAATGAACTTTGCAAAGCTTTCAGCAAAGTTATTTAAGATTTAAAGCATGCGTTAAGTGAGAAAAGCAGTTATCAGCAGCAATGGTGCTGAATTTAAAAGCATGCCAGATCAACTGCAGAACATAGTGATTTACCCCCTTTAAGTATTTAGCACTTTTAAATTAGTTAAACATCAATGTAACATGCAAAGATTTAGTCAAAGTTGTTTGAGATTTAAAGCAAGCCTCCGGTGTGAAAAGCGGCTATCAGCTGTTACAGTGCTGAATTCATCTCAACGAAATTGACTTGACATGAAAAAAGGCCAACCAACCAGCAGGAGGTTCATCTATGCCATGTTAGCGGGGCAATGTTAACCGTCATTGGGGTAAAATGATGATGTCATTTATGTTGACTCCGAATCGTTGCTGAGCTTGTTCGGCTGGGTTATTAACGTGTCAAACATCCACTGCAATTACATTTAGTGACAGTTAAGTGGCGCTCATCTGATTAAATCTAACACGTTTAAGAGAGGCACAGAAGAAGATGTTATCCGCTTCTAGAACTAGTACTGTATTTACCCCCACCCGCCCCCATCTAAATGGGATCAAGTAACATACAGTGTACGCAATGTACGCAATGTGTACCCCAAATCCATAGTACCCATAGTACATAATTTGCTAGTGATGGCTTTCCAGGTGCACGCAACTGGGTGCAGCATTGAGATTTATCCAAAGTAATTTTTTAATGAGCTCTTTTTTTATTTGGGGCTTATTATTCTACACGATTAACATGGTTTTAACAAATTTTGCAGTTGCCATGCAGAATATAATTGCTATGCACGTTGAAGTGGTATATTTTCATGAATATGACATTGAACTGACGGAATTGGTGTTTAACCTATGGGCTCAAAATTTCTGAGCTGATGTGATGGTTTCATTCAAGAACAGCGTTCTGTATTCATCTAAAAAATTTAGACATTTATATTCACGTTCCTAATTAAACATAAATGAATATAAATACATATTTTCATTATTAATGATTGTGACCATAATTGGCACACTCCAAAATGACCTTATCAACCAAATAAGCTAAAATCATCTATAAAGACTCACATAATTCTTCCCCGCTCACAAAAGCCTTGGGGCTGAAAAGTCAGGTTTTGTGAAGATAAGTATTGATAAACTTCAAACAGAATTGCTCACTGAATATAAATATTAGCCATCAAACTAGTCTGACTGCCAGACCTGAATTGTGTATTAACCAGTGAAAACTGAATACCTGCCTGCTAATCAAAGCATGCATATTCAAAAAAGTGCAGTTAGACGATTGTCAAGCAATCGTTGCTACAATTGGACTGTACCAAATTCAAAATTAGTAAGTGAAAATGTAGACTACCATTGCAAACTACAAAATGAGCAACATTCCAATTTTAATGTTAGCGTTTATATTTTAACATGTGAGTCCCAAATTTTGAACGAAGTTTTGCATTTTTGTTTATGTACCTATCTTCAGCTGGATCAAACTTGAGCGAATCGGTTTGGTGAATAAGTCATGGACACAGCCTTTAAGAGAAACATTAGGTGTGTCGGAAAACAGCTTGTAAGCCTACAGACATGTTTCTGCATCCAAATGTGATTGGACTGCACGGTTGGACGCCTCCACCCAAAGTTAGTTACTGCACCATTAACGCCACTTCATTCATTGCTGTAGGCTACATCATGTCTGGGTATTACTAATGAAGGAACTACCCAAGGGGGTGACGTGATCGACATTGTTAAATTATGTTCTTGTACTAGTTATTCTTCTGTGCATGTCTGCAAGTCCATGTTTTGAATCAAAACAAGTGTACTGATACAGGTGTAAAGTTTGCTGATATACCATCATAGAAATGTTAATGAGCCTATAACATGTGTGTTTATATTACGGTGTTGGGACCGGACCTAATCAGACAATGTTGCACGATTATCCAGCAGAAGTAACCTAGTAGAAGAAACATTCGCTCCTCATGCACAATTAATTACCTCGTGAAATGTAACACCAGGTGGTATGTTTAAAGCAGGATGAATCTATCTTAAAAGGGTACATACATGTACATTGTGTTTATTGACAAAATACATTTGACACAAAAATTGTCTCAGCTCTTGTATTTCTCAGCTGCTACTGTTATTGTTCATTCCAACCTAAGACAATTAAAACGAGGTGAAAGGCTGGAGGACATTAAGGTATTTTGATCTAAATAATCCATGCAAGCACAACTAATTGAGGTGTGTGCTCTGTTGTCCAGTGAAAGACTAGTACCATAGAGTCTAAGGCCCTAACCCGTTGAAGACGGTTTGATTTTGGATCAACATGCTTTTCCCATAGACCTCGAGACGAGATATCTTGTGTCTAGTCTCCAATGGGTTAATTGGTGATCCGCGTAACCGCGGATCACCATAGATGTTGTACGAAATTGTTTTCTTTCTATGTTTGTTTGTTGGTTTCTTTATTTATGTTTCTTTCTGGTCACTTTTTGTTCCGACAATAACTCATGAACTATAGTGTCTATAATCTTGTAACTTAATATAGTTATGTCTCATGTTAATACCTAGGCATGGTAACCCGGTAAATGAGATAGAGCATCTATGACGTCATTTGTAAAAAAGCTAGACTTAACCTACATTTGCGATATCTCGAGCCAGCAGTCGAATAAAACAATGAACTTTGGCAGAGGTCAAGTTGAGGTCAAGGGTCAACTTTTGGTCCATACCACGTGCGCACGCGCGTCTGCACGGGCGTGTACGGGCGCGTCAAAGTTTCAAAATGCTCCAAATGACTTCTTATTAACAGTACTATATGTTTCAGGTCATTTGGAGCACTTTAGTGCGCGCGCGTACGCGCGCGTTTTTTCGCGCGCACCCCTTTCTCTGTGGAATAACATATTTTTTTCGATGATTTTGGATGTCAAACTGAATTCTACGTCATTTAGAACCTTTTCCCGTCCACCAGAACCCAAAATATCGGCTACACGCCCGAAAAACGTAAATGCGCGCGCATGCGCGCATAGTGAATGCAGCACTTTTAATCATTATAACTCTCTAAGAGTTAAAAAACCGGTTTGGGTGGGGGGGGGAAACGCCCTACGTTTTTATTGCTTATCTGGTAGAGTATGATCGCTAGATAGCATTTCCGGGGGCAATCTCTTTTCTCTGCCAAAGTTGTGTGTGAAGTCAGCTTATGACGTCACAAAGAAAAATTTGTATTTTACGATACTGGCATGAATGGATTCGAGTAAGATAAGCCATACTTGGTACACAGTCACTTTAGGGTCCAAGGTCAATTACTGAAGCTAAATAGTAACCGTCGCGCGTTGTGACGAGCGCGTGCGCGCACATCAAATTTTGCATTAATGCTTCAGAGAGAATTTAACGTGATGAGGGACATATTTCATCATACAATGATAATTGATATACATTGTTTGTCACATTTTCTTTAACTTTAATGATCGGAGCGGTTACGCGGATCACCAATTCGTCTTAGTGACGAATTAACATCTAGTTGTTTTTTGTTTTCCTGTATTACGTGTATAAGAGGCCCCAAATGTTAAAATCACTTATTGGGAGTCCTCCTGAATGGTAATTTTATTACATTAATTATTACTCTCGTCGTGTGTTTGCTATAATCGTACCATTGTCTATATGTCATATTTGAATTTTGTATTATTTTGCCATGCAGAATTAATAAATCAAATCAAATAAATCAAGTCAAATCAAATGGATTTAGCCTCCAGTGAAGACACACGATCACATGTTCTAAACTAAAATGAGGTCCATTTAGATTGGCTCTTCTTTCTCTCTTCAATCCTAGCCCCACTCCCATTACCATTATGTAAAAAGAACATTTACTGGAAACAATACAGGTTATTATTATTTATTATTTCTTATAAAAACTACAACTTC
>JZLH01S0398749.1:14365-25155 GCA_001188425.1 Eucidaris tribuloides | reverse complement strand
GAAATGTAACACCAGGTGGTATGTTAAAACCGAGATAAATCTATTCTAAAAGGGTACATACATTGTGTTTGTTGACAAAATACTTATGACACAAAAATTGCCTCAGCTCTTGTATTTCTCAGCTGCTACTGTTATTGTTCATTCCAACTTAAGACAATTAAACGAGGTGAAATGCTGGAGGACATTAAGGTATTTTGATCTAAAAAATCCATGCAAGCACAACTAATTGAGGTGTGTGCTCTGTTGTCCAGTGAAAGACTAGTACCATGGAGTCTCAGGCCTTAACCCGTTGAAGACAGTTTGATTTTGCTTCAACATGTATTTCCCATAGACCTCGAGACGAGATATCTTGTGTCTAGTCTCCAATGGGTTAATTGTTTTTGTTTTCCTGTATTACGTGTATAAGAGGCCCCAAATGTTAAAATCACTTATTGGGAGTCCTCCTGAATGGTAATTTTATTACATTAATTATTACTCTCGTCGTGTGTTTGCTATAATCCTACCATTGTCTATAAGTCATATTTGAATTTTGTATTATTTTGCCATGCAGAATTAATAAATCAAATCAAATAAATCAAGTCGAATCAAATGGATTTAGCCTCCAGTGAAGACACACGATCACATGTTCTAAACTAAAATGAGGTCCATTTAGATTGGCTCTTCTTTCTCCCTGCAATCCTAGCCTCACTCCCATTCCCATTCTATAAAAAGAACATTTACTGGAAACAATACAGGTTATTATTATTTATTATTTCTTATGAAAACTACAACTTCAAAATGGCAGTTGGTCAGGTAGGTCACCAGCTGTGGGTGATCTGTCAATACAGATGCAATACAGGTGCATCTAGATCACCTCCACCCCTCTCCCCCTTCATCATATCCCATTCCCACTTGCATACTATAGATAATATTTACCACAAGCAATGCAGGCACATCTAGAGTGCCTCCTTTCCTCCTCTTACCAAAATGACTCTTGTTTGAAGGGGTGGGGATAATTGTGCTGGGGTAATTATCCTGGGGGAGGTGGTAATTGTCCTGGGGGTTAACGCTCTACAGTAATTAGGAGTAATTGTCGGGGGGGGGGGGATTTTAAGTGCATGACATCTTTATTACCTCCACCTTCCCCGCCCCTTCACATCCTTCCCCTACTTTCATCCTTTTGAGAAAATATATCAAGCAATGCAAAAACATCATTTCCTTTTCTATCTCTCCCCCCCCCCCAACCCACCTATCCTAGCCTGTCATTACTATCTACGTAAGATGTTAATACAGCAAGTCATATGTATTCCTTGTGGGATACAGCTATTTAAACAAATACTCTTGACACAAACTTGACATCAGTTTTGGTGAAAAATATAACTTCAGTCCAAACATGGCTGAAAAGTCCTTACAGGAGCCAAACATGTACAAATCCCGTTTGGTTGTTAAATGTTTCCATCTGTACACAATTTCTAGATTGAACACAGGTAATCTGTACACTGTATTTGACGGACAGATTGTTTATATTTTGGTTCCATAGATCAGAAAAGAAGATATGAAGGATAAGTTGGATACAACAAAGGATTCTGTGGGAAATACAAGATTAAAGAAAAAAGATTGGTACTGGTAGGGCAAGATGAGAAGAGGCCAAAGACTGGGAATAATAAAAAGAAATTGAGAAGAAATATGTACAAAGGACTGGAGATAGATGAATGATAGAATGTTAGAAAGATTGTTCCTTTCCTTTTCCAAATGAAGAATATTAAACTACATCAGCATGTTAGAATGAACCCTCAAATGTCCACAAATTCAGGAAAAAGAGTGACAGACTTTTTGATGCCAGTACATGTCTCAAGAGAAATACAAAATTCCATTTCAATCTTGCTTAGGGCAGTTTATATTTGAATATTCCCTGTATCAATATTCTTTATACATGTGAATCAGTTGTAATAAATATTTTCATACTAGCTTAAATAAAGTTTAAATCTTATATGGTTTCATCGGTCACAAAGCCTCTTGCAAGAATAACACTAGAACAAAATTTATCTTATTCAGGCAATCACTAAACTGTAAATTTACAGTGGTAGATTAAAACATTACCCAATATTCAAGTAGTAAGTATACACTGTAGGTGATTGATGATTACATATCAGTCGTCAATTTCATATTTATTTGCCAATATGAGTTATAGGAGAACTCCTGACTGGCAATCATTTTGATTTATGTATGCAAGCAACAACATCTATTACAACCTTCCACCATCACAACATTCCACTCTGCTCATATCCTAAGTAAATCAATCCAATTTCCAAAATTCCAGCCAGAATTACTCTTGAGTTATGGAAGTGATCAGGTAGTATTCCTGTAAATTCCAACATTCACAGAAGATGCACATGCAGTAAAGCACCTGTATATCAACACTACAATTTGCACATACTTAACATACTTAACATAGTTAACATAGTTACAAGGCATTGCCCTCTGGCCATTTACCCCAGAGAAAATCAAATGTTCTCCCGAGTGTAAACCAGAGTGACAAAATCTCCAAGATATTCCGTATCTAAATTAGATCCGAAACTGCAACCACTGCAAACTTACGGACAATCAAGATGATGATAAGAAAAGCGCGGTAGACGAGAATGCGGGTATCGATTATCTTTCACACATTACTGCGTCATTGTCGCATTAGATTATCGCCTCCCGACAACTTTCCCTCCACATAATCCTTAATAATATGCAACGAAATACACCAGACAGTAATAATCAATTCGCCGTAATGTACTTGATGCCTGGGATGCCAACATATATCACCTGTGCATGCTCTCGTCTCCGGACCGCATCAACGATTTTCAAAGCCCCGCCGGGGGTATCGGGTGGGATGATCTTGGGATAGACGATGGATACAGATTCTCTAGCTTTGTAATCAGTAAAGACAGCTTTTTATCCAGTTATTCCCAGGTAGTGATCAATGTTTTATATGGTTACTAGGATTTTATATAAACACAGTTCCCTGATTTTGCACTGATAGAGTTTCCAAATTCCAGCATCCTTTTTTAACTTGTAAACAGTTTGAAACACCTTCAACTGTTACCCATTTTGTGGAAATTCCCTAAGACAAGATTCAAGATTCTACCACCATTTGACTGCCAAAAATATGAACTTTATGTTTTCATAATGAAAGATATGTTTTCTAGACTAAAATTTTGTGCTGAATTCATTTCTGAAGTCAGAAACGCAAAATATGCTTTCGTTTTTAGATATGTCATAATTTTTTTGTTTGGGTATGTTGCAGTGAAGCTAATGGGCCATATGTAGTCTCTGTTCTAGACCATGCAACTTTTTTGACCTCCATAGTATACTCCTCTCCGACTGTTTTACCCCCGGACATACTTACTTTGCCTTTAATCAAAACTCTTGTATTATTCAAAGCAGTGACCGAAGATAGTAGTTTCCTTATCAATATAGAGACAGGTTAATGTACATGTAAATGTCTGGAAGCCAGACTAGGGCACATGTTGCCTTTAGACCAGATTCACAGTAAATACACATTTTATGCATACCATTCTGTTTGACAAAGGTTGCTCTTAGCAACCTGACAGCTGGCTGGAGGTTTGCCAGACATAGCAACAACTAATGTATGCATATTGCATTTTTGGCATCCCAAATGAATTCATAAGAACAGGTGGGTAGTTTTAGTAGATTGTACAGGGTGTGTTTTTGATATTTGGGTCCAAAATCAGTAAATTGAAATTGTTAAAAAAATTATTTTGAAAAAAGTATGAGGGCTACTGTATCGGAAATCTAATCACTTATGGGGAAGTATATTGAGCATAATTGATTAAATTTTCAGGTCTGTGGCGTGATTGGTTTTCCTAAAATAATTTTTTTAACAAATGGCCTGATTTTTTTCACACTTTGGGGTGGGGGTAGCATTTTTGCATTTTTCTCCAGTTTTTTAATTTATAACTAAAATCAAATCCTTATAAGCTCGAAGCAAATTACATTCTGCATAAAACGAGGGGAAATTCAGCCTTCTAGCCCCTTCCTATCAGATGTTATAGCGGTTCAAAAGGCGCATCACTCTGAAAATTGGGCTTCTGGGCTGGTATCATTTGTCACGGCAAAGGGTAATTTCTTTGGGTTACCACATGTAAAGTATGTAGTAAATTACAGCAAATACAGTCTCACTGGAAAGAATATGCTAGGAACTAATGAAAATAAACAAAAAAGGTGAGATTAATCCTATTTTGTGAATACTACAACCCTTTCAAAGTTGCTGGTAAAAAATTTTGTCACCCCAAAATGGCCTTTTTTGGCCAAAAATGGCCATGAATCTGATTTTTCCTCAAAAAGTATGAAAGATACAAGGTTCTAGGTTTCAAAAACTGAAAATACATTTATTTTTACCCTACAAACGACCTAAATTCCTTTTTTAACATGTAATTTTACCCCTTAAATATTTTTTTCACAGTTTGTCAGTCAAATGGTGGTAAGATTTTGAACCTTGTCCTAACTGCTACACAAAGTACATTACTATGTTTCCACTTGCATGATGTTTTGAGCTGATTTAACTTCTTCAGCCAGACATAGCTTTTGAAATATTCATTTTACAAGAAGATGACATGTAGCAAGCTTACAGTTTTTCTATGTTCTTTGCAATAGTGTCAGATGTTTTTTGATCAGACATGCAAAGTACACAAGAAACTGAAATTAATATAAAGACAGAATCCAGGTATCCATCATTTCCACACCCCTTAAACAAACTTATTGACCGAATTAGCTAAAATCATTTATAATGTAAGGATTCACATAAATCTTCCCCTCTCACAAGAGCCTTAGGGTCAAAACCTCAGGTGTTGTGAAAATAAATGCTGATAAAATTAAAAGAGAATGCATGTACCTAACGGTTGTGAACAGAATTTGAATTTTCTACAACCATTAAAATAATCTGACTGCCAGACCCGACTTGTGTACCATCTAGTGAAAACTGAATACCTGCTGATCAAAGCTTACAACGTCAAAAATCATCAAGTGATCTTTGCTACAGCTGGAGTCTACCAAATTCAAATTCAAATATAGTAGGTGAAAGCTACATCTAGTGTCTGTAATCTAGACTACCATTATAAAATACAACTTGAGTAACAGCCAAATTCAAATGATTTATTGTTTACATTTCCAAAACTTTACACTGAATGAATCCCAAGTTTTTAACACTACATTTTGCATGCACCTTTTTATAGTTGGATCAAATCGGAGCAAAAACGGTTTGGTGCGCAAATAAAAAATACAGCCTTTAAATGAGTTCAAAATAACTCAAAATAACCCATAATACGGAACAAGTATTACTAGCAAGGAATACAATATGTTTCCCCACATGCCCACACATACTACATGTACTTCACCTGTGCACACATGGAATGTTCTCGCATGAATCAATAATCAATAATACATCATTTCCACGCCGCTTTCAGCTTGGCACGCATACATGCCTCAATGTTCCCACAGATTCTTCTACCTACGGGCCTTTCTTGATAGGAAACATGAGCGTTCCTTTCGGTATTTTCCTTTTCAGGCTCTGATTCTGTTCTTTACAGGTGTATCCTGAAAAATAATTGCCTGGTATTGATTGGGCGTAACCAGATGGTGACATCATGGGGGCATGAATTGAAAGACTTGAACTGCATGTGACAAGATCTGGAGCAAGTGGAGATGAATTGGGTTACTTTGAAATGCAATTCCTCTTAGTGTTGTATCAAAAAGGTTTTAGGTAAATGACATGATTGGTGATAGTCCTCAAATTGGGGTAACTATTCTAGAATCAAGTAAACTGTGCAAGGATTCTGCTGTGAAAATATTGTTGTCAAATGTTACTGATTTAAAAATAACTTCAATCAGAATGCCTTGTGACAGATAAATCTGTTGTGTAGCTTTCTATGGGAGGTAATTCTCTCGGGCCTTAAGAAATATAGACTGCTGGTACGTTCACATTTGATTCTCCTTAAGTAAACAAACTCAAGACAAATCCTTTCAGCCAGAAGATCCACTCCAGCTTGTGTATCTTCTGTTTATCTTTCAACCAGCTTGGTTCTAAAGGTATTGTTTTTATTTCTCCCGATCATGTCACTACCCTTTAACTGAACACTAACCGACCGTGAATATCTGAAAACATTTTTGAAGTTTGGAGTTCAACCCACCATTTTACATGTATGCCATTTCGCTGCAAATAGATGATCATTTCATTTGAAGTATTTGCAAGGACATGTTGGTAGGATGAAAGGATTTCAGTACATATTTGACTGCAGACTAGTAAGCAATGATTGTGAAGTGAAATATTTCACCATAAATGCTAGTATGATAGCTCAATTGTTTTTGGCAATAGCAAATTATATTTTCTTTCAGGAAAGAACCTCAAATATTGTTTTCAGGTTAAACAAAAATCACCCGGTTTTAATGGTAGGTTAACTAGCCCTGGAAATAGCCAAAACGATACAGTTCTATCTTACATGTACATGTATGTGTGGCAAAAGTATCTCAGATCATGAATTTCACTTTTGAGAAGAAGACAACTTCACTTCTTCCCTCCAGGGAGGGGGTAAGCTTCCCCCTGGCATCCCTCCCCTGGTGTAGTACCAGGTAATACCACACTTTGGCTGTCAACAGAGTCAGGCCCGACACGGTACACCGACATCAATCTCCCATGTGACGCCTTGGCATTTCACGCACAGTGGGTTCATGTTGCCACCCAATGGAACATACCTGCAATTAGCAGTTCCGGGTGATACCCGAATCTCGTCCTCATTGACAGAACATATAGATTCTGACAAGATAAAAAGGTATTTTTTTTTCCATTTGTGAGAAAAATGACTGAAGTTTGGTCTCCAGGTGAGTTTTGTAATTGACAGCTTTGAAGCAGAAAGATATTGACTGAAATTATGACGGGAAAATATGAAATTGAGATTTTTTCTTATTCTTCCCCACTTGCTATTTTCCAGTCATGAATATCTTAGTAGTTTGTTACTCTTAACTTCATGCAAGCATTATTATTACTCATAGAAGGTTTAAAAAGTAATTCTTGTCCAAATATTTATATAAATCAGTCAATTATATCAATTATCATTACATTCATAAAATACAAATTCTTGTCTCATTATACATTAAGCTGTGTAACATTCTTATTTTCTGTTTTTTGTTAAAGGTTGTCCTAAAATATTTGCAAAAGTATGTAAAAAAAAAAGAAAATGCAAATAATGTGTATGAAAATTAAATAAAATGGAATATAACACAACAGAATAAAATAAGAAATGTTAAATGAAATGTTAAAAACAAAATATTTGTTTGTACAAAGCTGAGGCACCATGATACCCCAGTTCAATATTACAAAGTGTACAAATGGTGATCTTATTCACAATATTCCGCCACAAAATTTTGAAACTATATAATACCCCACTTCATCTCTACACATCATCTTTTCATCACTGATTTCGACTCCATCCCCACCCCACCCTACAAGATGGTATCTTCAATCAACTCCTTAATGCAATGCTTTTACCAGTGAGGCATGCACCATGACATAAAGCACATAGCTAGCCCTCATAAATCAGTGACACCACACACTCCAGTCCTCATAAATTGGAACCACTTAGCATTACTTCACTGTGTAAACACAAGAGTCTGTTACACACAGATGAAAAGTGACAACAAGGATATCAACTACCAGTACATGGTGAATGAGAATGGGACCTCTTTCACACGGTGCCCAAGACATGATTTCAAATGTGATTGCAATTGCTGATCACTCTAATTGGCTATATACTAATCACTCCGGTCATGTCGCATTCAATATTACTCGCGTTTTGGATTTTGGTGCAATTTTTTTTGTAATGATGTCTTTAATCGGACAACATGTTGGAAAAATCATAAAATCATAATTTGACAATTCAGTTTTGTATAAAACCAGCAAGCGGCGTGAAAAAAAATAAACAAACAAATTAGTAAAAGCCTTTCGGTACGTGTGTATTATATTCTTCCCTGACTCTGAGCACGAAAAAACATGTCATTATACAAATAACAACAAAAACAGCTATGCTTGTCATGCAAAAAAACAACAACAACAAACAATTTTCATCATGCAATCAACAAGACACACCTGGGTTTAGAATGTTCCAACCCATGTAATGTACACTGAAAACCTGTGTTTGGTATGTGCAGATTCTCTAGTACCCAGACTCATAAACAAACTCTGATAATTTATGCAAGATTAACTGAACAACTGTATTTGGTATGTGGGTTTCTTTTCTGCTACCTGTAGCATAAATACACAAACATAACTGGATTCAAAGATGAAAAATACCTGCATTTTGGAATATGTAAATGTATGTGATGTATGTGGTGAGCTTCAGTATGTTTCAATCATTTGATACGAAATTCAACTTTTAAATTACATTTTTACAATTTTCCAAGCATGATTGTCTGTTTGAAGACACTATTACAAAAAAATCATCACCAAATCTAATTTTGATACAATGTGACCCAAGTGTTTAGTAAAAGCCCTCTAATCATGGTATTTTTTAGCTGTGTCAAAGCAAAATAGATTCATGATTGCAAATCATGCTCCCGACGTGTTTTCAAATCAGGATTTTTGCCAAATTATGGCATATTTTCTTTGTGTTGACCTCTTAAATAATGGGAGGCAGAGCTTACGTGAACTTCGACTTCCACATGCAATGATGCACTCGTGTATGTGTACACATGCCCTGTGCATCCACCGCCAAAGTTTATTTGGATTTTGGTGCAATTTTTTTTGTAATGATGTCTTTAATCGGACAACATGTTGAGAAAATCATAAAATCATAATTTGACAATTCAGTTTTGTATAAAGCCAGCAAGCGGCGTGAAAAAAAAATAAACAAACAAATCAGTAAAAGCCTTTCGGTACGTGTGTATTATATTCTTCCCTGACTCTGAGCACGAAAAAACATGTCATTATACAAATAACAACACAAACAGCTATGCTTGTCATGCAAAAAAACAACAACAACAAACAATTTTCATCATGCAATCAACAAGACACACCTGGGTTTAGAATGTTCCAACCCATGTAATGTACACTGAAAACCTGTGTTTGGTATGTGCAGATTCTCTAGTACCCAGACTCATAAACAAACTCTGATAATTTATGCAAGATTAACTGAACAACTGTATTTGGTATGTGGGTTTCTTTTCTGCTACCTGTAGCATAAATACACAAACATAACTGGATTCAAAGATGAAAAATACCTGCATTTTGGAATATGTAAATGTATGTGATGTATGTGGTGAGCTTCAGTATGTTTCAATCATTTGATACGAAATTCAACTTTTAAATTACATTTTTACAATTTTCCAAGCATGATTGTCTGTTTGAAGACACTATTAACAAAAAAAATTATCACCAAATCCAAAACTGTGAGTAATTTTAATACAATGTGACCCAAGTGTTTAGTAAAAGCCCTCTAATCATAGTTATTTTTTTAGCTGTGTCAAAGCAAAATAGATTCATGATTGCAAATCATGCTCCAGACGTGTTTTCAAATCATGATTTTTGCCAAATTATGGCATATTTTCTTTGTGTTGACCTCTTAAATAATGGGAGGCAGAGCTTACGTGAACTTCATCGACTTCCACATGCAATGATGCACTCGTGTATGTGTACACATGCCCTGTGCATCCACCGCCAAAGTTTATTGATACAGACCGAGAAACATTGCCTGAATTCTATTCAAGTTTTTTTTTTTTTATATATATACAAGATGCAAAAATGAACAACAGCCAACCAAAACACCAAGGATCCAAATGGCCAAACAAATGGTTCATACCAATTCAACAAAACTATCACTATCAATGGGGGAAATAAGATGCTCGATTTATGAATTGTCATTTGCCATGTCTCTGAGGACATTTTTGTCATGTGTAAAGTTTGTAATTCCAGTCACTGCAATTGCAATTATGATTACAATCATGTTTTGACCGCTGTGTAAAACTGTCTGAAACTAGGTTATTTGACCTTAAAGGCAGTGGATCTCTTTTGCATGCCTAAAAATTAACATTGTGTAAATACAATGGCATTTAGAAGAAAATGCCATCTGGGAACCTGTAGCTAAATATAGGAGCTAGAAACTCACTTTTAAGAGGAATTATAGTGACCGTTAGACTCTGATTTGAATTTTTTTTTCTCGCGAGAAAAAAAATTCCTAAAATAGAACGTACACTAAATGGCTATTGTTTTTCTTTCGCATTTTTCAAATTCTAGGTAACATCTGACCCCAAAATTTCACAGACCTGCCTTTCTTCAATAGCCTAAAGGCATGGGTTATCTTTTCCTGGTCTGCGGGGATGTTTGCAAATGAGATCCACTGCCTTTAAGTCATCTTATCCACCAGGACTGCAATGATTCCTTTGTCATTCACAACTTCCTCACTGAGTGTATTTGCTCAACACTTTACATTGCATAATGAGTCTTAATTATTTTGAAGCAGTTTATTAATTTAGTGGTACACGTACTCACACAAGATAATAAACATAAGTCATAATTCATATTTCAAGTTTTTTAAGTTTGAAAGGAAAAATACCCAATTATTACTGTATATGATATAAAAATGACTAACAGCATTAATCCATGAAAAATTTCACAATTGTAACTTGACTATAGTGTACATATCGAACTATGTTTCCATGGAGGACAGATCACGATAGACATCGCTGAATTTGGTGAAAAGCATTTCTGAGTTTTAAACTCGTTTTACTTGAAAATGTGGTAAAAACATGTATTTGGT
>JZLH01S0398749.1:0-13934 GCA_001188425.1 Eucidaris tribuloides | reverse complement strand
AAATTTTGATACAATGTGACCCAAGTGTTTAGTAAAAGCCCTCTAATCATGGATTTTTTTAGCTGTGTCAAAGCAAAATAGATTCATGATTGCAAATCATGCTCCAGACGTGTTTTCAAATCAGGATTTTTGCCAAATTATGGCATATTTTCTTTGTGTTGACCTCTTAAATAATGGGAGGCAGAGCTTACGTGAACTTCATCGACTTCCACATGCAATGATGCACTCGTGTATGTGTACACATGCCCTGTGCATCCACCGCCAAAGTTTATTTACACAGACCGAGAAACATTGCCTGAATTCTATTCAAGTTTTTTTTAATATATACAAGATGCAAAAATGAACAACAGCCAACCAAAACACCAAGGATCCAAATGGCCAAACAAATGGTTCATACCAATTCAACAAAACTATCACTATCAATGGGGGAAATAAGATGCTCGATTTATGAATTGTCATTTGCCATGTCTCTGAGGACATTTTTGTCATGTGTAAAGTTTGTAATTCCAGTCGCTGCAATTGCAATTATGATTACAATCATGTTTTGACGGCTGTGTAAAACTGTCTGAAACTGGTATTTGACCTTAAAGGCAGTGGATCTCTTTTGCATGCCGAAAAATTAACATTGTGTAAATACAATGGCATTTAGAAGAAAATGCCATCTGGGAACCTGTACAAAATATAGGAGCTAGAAACTCACTTTTAGAGGAATTATAGTGACCGTTAGACTCTGATTTGAATTTTTTTTTCTCGCGAGAAAAAAAAATTCCTACCATACAACGTACACTAAACGGTTATTGTTTTTCTTTCGCATTTTTCAAATTCTAGGTAACATCTGACCCCAAAATTTCACAGACATGCCTTTCTTCAATAGCCTAAAGGCATGGGTTATCTTTTCCTGGTCTGCGGGGATGTTTGTAAATGAGATCCACTGCCTTTAAGTCATCTTATCCACCAGGACTGCAATGATTCCTTTGTCATCACGACTTCACTCAACTGACGTTGTATTGCCACACTTTAGAAAGCATTACATAAATGAGTCCTTAATTAAATTGAAGCAGTTTATTAATTTAGTGGTAGCACGTATAAACAAGATAATAAACATAAGTCATAATTCATATTTCAGAAGTTTTTTAAGTTTGAAAGGAAAAATACCGAATTATTACTGTATGATGAATAAAAATACTTAAAGATTAATCATGAAAATTCACAATTGTAACTGACTAATAGTGTAGCTACAGAACTTGTTTCCATGGAGGACAGATCACGATAGAACATCGCTGAATTGTGAAAATCATTTTGAGTTTTAAAACTCGTTTTAGCTTGAAAAATGTGGTAAAAACATGTGATTTGGTAATTATGATAAAGCTTAGAATGCAGGCTTTGTACTGATATAAATATCTCAGTTGCCAAATTTCTGGAAAAACGTATTCCACCTACGTATAATAGATCACATTTACCTTATCTTAAGGCTTGTTAACTAATCAGTTAACTTCACAAAGAAATATTTTCTTTGGTTGAATCATGCCTCCAAAGTGGTCCTTTAAATCTTTCGTTACAGTCTCGTCTCTCATCAATGGGGCCGTGGTCTGTTGAATGCCAAGGTTTATCACATACCGCAGTAATATAATTTGACATCATTAATGCATGCAGGCTGGAGGATTCCTTCTCCAAGGCTATAAGATTACAGAACTAGCTACATGTAGTGAGAAGAAGTGGTATCAGAGTGATACAAGTGGTAAATTTTCATCAACATCATCACCACCATCATCATTATAATTTTCATCATCATCATCATCGTCATCATCATTATCATCACCATCACCATAATTTCAAACATAATTTCAATCATCATCATCATCACCTTAATTTTCACCATAATTTTCATCATCACCATCACCATCATCATCATCTTTATTACCACCACCACGATCATCACCATAATTTTCATCATCACCATTATTACCACCATCATCGTCATTATCATCATCATCAACATCGTCACAATCATCATTTTCATCTTCATCATCACTAATATTACTATCATCATCCTCACCACCATCACCATCATCCCCATCACCATCACCATCATCAACATCATCATTATCACCATCACACCATCACCATCACCATCATCATTTTCTTTTATAGTCCATTTCTCCCACTTTATAGGATTGGATCATTTATTTTTTTGGCTCTTCTCCCCACCCTTTGGTTGTAAGCATCTACTTGGGTGAGACCAGGGCCTTGTCAAATGCTGGATTCTGATTGGTCGTATTCAACTTGCAATCATTTTTTAAGGATTGCAATCGACTGCATCTTTTTATGAGACAGGGCCCTGATGTAAATGTCTTGTTTTACTGTTTCCTTCAATATTATTTCTCCAATGTTCTCCATTTTGTTTAGGTGGGGTGTAACACTGCTGCAGTTACAGAAAATACATGATTATTTTGAAAGTTTTGACAAGTTTTATAACTTCATATCACTCTGCTGACCATTCAAATAATAAATAAAAATATCTTTTATAATAAATCATGAAAAAAAGTATCACTTACTCCCATCAATTTCACAAAAACACTCTCACAGAACAGGCTGAAGTCATGAAGCTATCTTCACTAAACTCTTAAATGTCAGCCTCACTTTCAGCCACTATGGTATGGCACATCCACAGAGAACTAGGACTATACGTAGGTCCCAGGGGGCCAAGTTCAAGACCATCAACCATTATGAACGATCATTAACGCACATCGTCAGTGGTGCGTATCAAATATCAAGCTGTCTAGACCAATGAACATGTATTAAGCATCGCTCAATTTCCAAGGCTGTTCAATTCATACCGCATACATGTATACATCATAGGAGGATGAAGACCTTGAAAATATGATAGATATTGCATAGAGAGAGTAATAAGGCTGCAGTACACAGACAATATTATTGATACTGTGAATTTTCAGACTGCACTGTGATATTAATTTTACGCAGTAATTAAATCTCTTTTCCACTCAGTTGACTAGATTATTAAGTGCCCTAGTTCTAGCGCAAAGACCTGTTTACTGTGATTATCCCACACTTAATTTCAATTGGGATACATATTAGCTAGAGAGAGTATGACTGAACATATTGTATATGGATTATTCTATTTCACTAAGAGGCTTACAAACCCAATATATTCATCCTGGTAGTAGAAATAGGATTATTTTTTTTGTGAACTTCATTGATTGACCCAAGATTATGGCATTAAAAAAATAGTCTACTATGGAAACTCATAAGTGTGGAACAATCATAACAGCATTAAAACCTTAGGATTTACAGATGGGATCTCCAATTTGCAACTTTTTACAAGCAACATTAAATCCAGCCTGTTATTTTTGTTATTTTCACAAAATGTTTATCTATTTTTATACCATCTTGTGTACATATTATTTTACTTAAAAATGTGGGTTTTTTATTTTTTGAAAATTTCAACTGCCTTTCAGCTTTGGCTGCTTGTTGTGTCAATGAAACCAATTACATGTAGTTTCAATCAATAAAAAAGGGTTGTTTATGCCACCTTTAAATCCACAATGTTGGGCAGAGACAGAAAAAAAAAATCAAGATTATGTGTTCACATCTACACCTGATGAATTGCCCAAAATGGGATTATGTTATTTATACTTGCCAATTTTTTCGGTTGTCCGGCAGAAGGACCCTAGCATATGTACCTGGCTCAAAGGCCTTTAGTGACATGATTGAGAATACTTGAAAATGCCTCAAGAACCAAACGAGTTGAAATATATACCAACTGTACACCAACTGGAGAAGATCTCCCAGCTGGAAGGATTTGTCTGTAATTTGTTTACATAAGGAGAATCAAGCATGAACATACTCCTATTGTAATTCTATCATGCCCGGATAGATATAACAAGCCATAGAGAGCTACACAACAGGTTTGCCTGCCACAGGTATACTGACATTAGTTATTTTAGACTGAGCCCACGTTTGACTACAAGATTTTCACAGCAGAATCCTTGTGTAGTTTACTGGATTCTAGAATAGTTTTAGTTTAAGTTGGGGACTACCCCCAATCATGTCATTTACCTTTAACACTAAATTGTCTCCAACTTGAAAACCACTGGCTTTTTTCACATGAAATCAAAGTTGCGTGATATTTGTAGATCCGGCTTCTGTCAGCCTGTTAGGAGCAAATATCACATAAAGCAATATTTCTCAAAGGAGAGAAAATTTACTGTTAGGGCCCTTCTGCCAGGAACTTGTGCTAGAGCGCTTTTGCTGGAGAACCAAGGATTTATAGTTGCACATTGGAGATAGGTTTTGTGGATAATATGATATTGATTTGTTGTTGTAGTTAGTATTGTTGATAATGACAGTGAGGGATATGAGGATGGAATTGGAAGCAGAAGTGTGATACAGATGGAGGTGAGGTGGGGACGATGGTGATAATGGTGGTGACGGTTGTATTGCTGGTAAAAGTGATGAGGATGAGGATGATGATGATGATGATGATAACGACAATGATGATGGCAGTTGTGATGTCACGTTGCTATGGTGCTGTGATGGAAGTGATGATGATAGTATAAATGTTAATGATGATGATGGTGATGATGATAGTGATGATGATAGTGATGATTATAATGATGATTATGATGATGATTATGATGATGGCAATGATGAGGAGGAGGAGGATAACAATGATGAAGTTCTTATTGATGAAGCAGTAACAATGATAATGGTGAGGACAACAACAACAACAACAACAACAACAACAACAACAACAACAAACACAACAAACAACACATAACATAATAATAATAATAATAATAATAATAATAATAATAATAATTATAATAATAACAATAATAATAATAACAATAATAATAATAACAATAATAATAATAATAATAATAATAATAATGATGATAAGGATAGAAATAGGATTTCAAGGATAAATGTCAATGAACGATTGTGGCATATTTAAAAACCTTGTTTTTTTCACCACTCACCATCCCGTCATATTCTGGTCTCTGTACATGAGTTTCTTGCCGAGGTCTTTCCTCTGGACTCTCTTCTGGAATTCTGTCAGTGAGAACTCGTTGCTAAGGAATTGTGGGTTCATGCTGGCCGTCTGCTGTAACCTCTGTCTCTCTGTGATTGGTGTGAAGTCCGTTGACATGGGGATGACCTCACGCCCCCTGCAGATGATGGCTCTACAATAAAATTACATTATTTTTAGTATTTTAAACAAGAAATGTACCTCATGGGAGGGAGGAGTGGAATTTTAATTATCATACATTATTTAAATCAGTATGAGAAAATATTGTTAGACCTTCACTCAACAATACAACAAAACACAAAAAGTGAAGACACTTTATAGGGCACCACATCGTTTATGAACTAAATCAACAAATTTAACCGACACACAGTATTGCAAGAGGAGTATGCTACTCTGTCATGATTTTTACCGTATGTCTCACTCAAACCACAACATCAAGAAAAATTTCTTAGCCAATAATTTGTAAATGAATAGAAAAGCCTGCCTAAAAAGGTAAAGTGACTTAAACACCTACATGTATAAACTCATAAACTTTTATGAATGGTCAAAATTTCTTTTCATTGTATAATGGGACTCAATTCCCTAGTAACACTGCCACATTATATCGTCTAAAGATAGAGGTTTGGTGACCTAGTTATAAGTACATCCACATTATGTTCAATCACAAGACATGATATCAATTTGTGAAACAAAACTATGACTGATTGTGAAATACAATTTTCTAAACATTATGAAATAGTGAATCTTTTCTTTACTGAAAGTACTTTTTTGAAAAAAAGTTTTGTGAATTTTTTACAAGAAAGTGCATATTTCAAAACAAATTTCCCTTCCCCCTCCCTCCCCAAATCAATTTTTCCAAAATCTTTTACAAAGTTCCTGATCCTTGGTTAGTACGCCAGTGTTCTTCCGACAGAAGGGCCCTAACACATGTTCATGACAGAAGGGCCTCAATACTCAATTGTCTCTTACTTGAAAACCATTGGCTCTTTACACATAAACCAAAGTAGTGTGATATTTTTAGATCTGCCTGCCAGTCTGTTAAGCGCAAATATCAAATTAGGCATTATTTCTCAAATTAGACAAAAGTTACTTTTACGGCCCTTCTGCTGGAACATTATGCTAGGGCCGTTATGCCGGACAATTAACGAGTACATGTTCATATTTCAGGTTTATCTTACCTTGAATCTCCAGCGTTGGCTATGTACAGCTTGCCTAGTAAAAAGATGGCTATGAGTGCTGTACAACCACCAGGGATATAATATTCTTTCTTCTCTTCACACACTTGTCTGTCCTGCAAAATATAAATAAAAGAAGAATTCTTCCATTTTCACAATCTTAAACAATAAT
Source organism: Eucidaris tribuloides (assembly GCA_001188425.1). NCBI lineage: Eukaryota > Metazoa > Echinodermata > Echinoidea > Cidaroida > Cidaridae > Eucidaris > Eucidaris tribuloides. Next base: position 7,537 of record JZLH01S0398749.1, on the reverse strand, counting down.
CAGATCACCCTCAGGTACATGTACCTGGGAACAGTGTGTGTGTGGTGGGGGGGGGGGGGGGGGGGGAGTGCTGTAACACCTTCATCATCCCACAGGCCTTTGGAACAGCCCTTTAATATCAATTTTTGTATAAAGTGTTATGCCCCCTACAAAAAAGTTGGGGGTGCTGTGGCACAATCAGCACACCAGCACCCACGGCCGGATCACCCTATGAAAACTTCAACACAGAGAACTCTACAAATGTTCACATGTTTCAGTCAGCAAGATTAAGATATTCAAATTTGTTTGACAGGATGTGGAAAGATAAGTAAAATTCAGGGAATCTCCTGCAGAATTGAAGAGCATCATCGGGGTGTATCAAGGATTTTTTTTTTCTGGGTGGGTCTTGATAATAAAATGTTGGACCTTTTCACAATGAACTAACAGCAAGATGTGATTAAAATGTACCTAATCAATGCTTTTCCACTTATGTCACTGTGAAAAGGGCCCTCAAAAATATTTCTTTGGAAAAATATGAACCTTTTGAAACTAGTTTTTTTTTTTTGGGGGGGTGTCATATGACCCTCTCGACCCCCCCCCCCTTGCATACACTCATAGTCAATGGTAGCTCTGTCAAAATAAATCTAGCTTCCTTCAACAATATCCATTCTTGCTTTCAAAGTCTGCAATCATGTTACAATTCATTATTATACAACACCCAAGTAGATCCCTGTCATTTGATTGGAGGATTGTTGGTCACATGATATTGAATAAATACTCCATTCAGCACAGCGTGCAATTTGGTTATATTTTTGCATGCATGTTGGTTATATTTTTGCACGCGTGCATATTGGTTATATTTTCGTCCCATTCCACGGTTCGCAGTGCGCTACACGTATTGTATGCGCGCTGTCCCACTTAGCTGTGCAATGTACGTGAGTTATAAGTTTGAAGTTTAAACATAACCATACTCACTGCTTTAATAAAGATTTAAATATTTGGTGAAATTTAGACTAAAATGAGGAAACTATAGACATCTATACACACATACACTGAACATGCTGAATTTGTGAATAAGCTTGAAAGAGTATCAGAATACATGTAGGCCTACATGTATGGTTATATATTTTTTCATACTTTACAATCCTCCAATCAAATGACAAAGATCTACTTCATGATGTTGTATAAAACAAATAATGAATGTTTCATCATTCGTTCAATAGTACAAATATTTTCATTCGTTGAAAGGTTAAACGGACCATTCACCGCGGCTTCGCCTCGTTGAATGGAACGTTTAATCTTTCAACTCATGAAAATATTTGTACCATTGAACTCATAAACATTCATTATTTGTATACTATTCTAATGTTTTGTCAATGCGCTGGAGGTGGTCATTGTGACAAAATCAAAACAAATTGCAACATCTAATTTCTACAAACACTATGGTAAAACAGATTTAATTTAACAAAAAATATTGTTCTTGAAGTCAACTCTTACATTTCATCTGTTCATTTTTATTTGATTTAGCTGGATAAGGGAATTCAGAAAATATCCTGCAACAGTATTGTCTGTAAACTCTTCTTCAGAAAGGCTCTACATGACACACAATGTGCGATGCCTCACAGCCTCACAGAAAAGTACCTTTTTTTTCTTGAACCCAACTTAGTTACTGTATACGCTGAATATTTCACGGTGGTTTTATTTTTGCGAATTTTGTGACTTACTGAACGCGAAAATTTTCACTTCCTGATATTTCTGTACAAAGCGAATGTAAATACAATAAAATCGCGAAAATATACACTCGCGAATTCCCCGTCTTGAGGCAAAATTGCAAAAATACATGTACGTGATATATATGGCGTATACAGTATATAAGATATAACAACTACAATCAACAGAAACTGACTTACATGTAAAGCTAAATGATGAATTGATATTGGAAAAGAAATTAAAACTGATACATGTTACGTTCGTTTCAAACATTTTTCACACTTCAACAGTTTCTCTTCCCACTTGCATCTCTTTCTGACAAGACGATATTCACTCTATCACAGAATTAGACAGTTCACTGAAATCAGAATTCACAGCAAGGGACCAAGTACATTCATACCGTCTCCATTAAATGCAATTAACATCAAACTACTGTCACTTTTTTTCTGCGCTTCATTCACTTTCAATGAGTAAAATCAAATTGGAAAGCAAGACTCACTTAGAAGCCGATACATTTTAAATGTCACATACATCTCATGCTAGTGTCATGAGATCCTAGTGAAGATAGTTACTGTAACCCGTTGGCTGCGGGAACCGGATGTTCTCTGTGTTAACTCTATGTGATTTTCAGAATCTTGGAGGCAATGGGTTGAGAGGAATAGATAGCATTAACCCCCCCCCCCCCGAGAAGACGGAAAGTCATTGGAATAGGACCCCTCCCCATTTCCTATTAACTTAATTACAAGAGTCTATAATTGAGACTATAATATTTACTATTTATTTACTACTAATTTTCTTGCTAACATAAATGTATTTCTTGGAATAATTGAGTTTACGAGACTGAAGAAAATGGAATGTAATATTGTTTTAATAACAATAAAATAAATAGCTACACTGGAATATTTTTGCAAACCGGCCATCATATTTTAACATGTTGTTCCTTTTATTTCATAACAGTAAAGAGTTGGCATTTTGTAGGTACACAATACTTGTGCATGTTCATTTGTGCCCACATTTACACATTCTATCTACATGTATCTGTTGATGCAATGTCTACAAAAAGTAATCCTAATTCACATCTCATAGCACATGCCAACAAATCTACTTTTCCTACCAAATCTGTAGTCTCCACACATGTGCCCAATGCAGCACTATCAGCCACAGATAAAAAAAAAGGTCATCAGAATTGGAGATCTTCAAAATGTCGTTGTCGAAGCAATTTGCTCGTATAATGCAATTTTAATGATTGCCTCAGGTTGGAAGTATGTAAAAAAGGAAGCAACACGGACGCAACAACCTAGATAATTTCTGGGATTTCTCTTTACTTCTTACTTCTGTCATTTTTTCCTCCCTAGATAGCTGTCTCATTTAGTTTGCTTCATCCGCAGGGAATATATCAAGTTGTTCTAATCACAACAGATTCCAAACCCATCGACGGCCAAATACATACTTGTTGGCGAGTAACATACTTTTGCCTGTGGACACAGAGAGAGAGAAGATGGTCGGTGCATAATTGTACCTAGGTGCCGAAGGTGAACCCTCGGTGAAGTGTGGCATTTACACCTACTTGTATAACATTTATGTAGACAAATGTGGCAGTTGCGAACACATATTCTGGGAAAAATCCTCTACAAGCACAGAATATTGCCCCATTTATACTTAATGGCTTTTAAATCATGTTTCACAGACAATAAGAGAGATAAATTACAAGTACATATATATATATATATAAATCATTATGTTTACCCGCTGAAGATTTCCCATATGTGACCTGTCACCACAAAATGATCAATAAGTCGCATGGAAGTTTTTGTGTAAATGTGGTAAATAAAAGTTGATTCTGGGATTCTGATATTTTCTAACAGTCCATACACTCATCTTTCATCTGTCCAAATTTGAGGACCAGAAGTGATTCAAAGTTTGATTTTTCTTGAATAGAGTTTCAACCATGTTTTTCGGGAGCTTGAAAATTTGGTCGAATTCAATCTTCACATCGCAAGATTACACATTATGAAACCCTTAATATAATTGCTTGTTCTCCAACATCTTCAAGTCCCCCTGTAATAATTTTGGTTATCACCACAAAACTACTTTTATGAGCTATTCACTGATGGTGAGTGTAAGAGCCAAAAAGGATTGTCTAATCCACAGTTCTGTTTTGGACAGTGATTAGTTTTAGTTTCTACGGAATAGTTGTCAAAGGCCTGGCTCCCATTTCGCATGAATAAGCATTATCTTTGCAGCCGTTTTCCTCCACTTTCCTGATAATGGCTCAGGCAATGGTCCAAACTTGGGAGTGAGGTTTTAAATAGATTTGCCTCATCCATCCTAGATAGATTATATATCATTTTAAAGCTTAGAGTCTAAACTATAAAGGCATTGTATAACAATATTTCTATTTTCAAAAATGTGAGCTGCATGATTCCCCATAGTACTAGCATCTTTGATAAGGTCTAAAAATGAAGCCCTGAAAAAATTACAGTTCAAAATGATCATTAAGTGCTTTAAAAAGAAAAAAAATATTGAGAGACCATTCCAGTTTTCCCTCATAGACTGCTGTGTTGCAGAATTTTCATAAGCTGGGAATAATTCATGTGTCAATTTATATCTGTACATATTTTACAAGTGACAGTATAACTGAACTTTTGTGTTCTATGGTGTTTATTTGTCCATTCAAACACTGTCAGATATGTCAAATAGCAAAGATTGACCAAAAACAGGTCTTCTACAATGTTACATAGTGTCTTTAAGACAGTATGAAAACACAATTTCTTATTTGTCCGACTTACGTTGCGCTTTGTTGGACAGGTCACATATACCTCGTGATGAGATGTTTCGAGTCTAGTCTTAAATGGGTTAAAAAGTTTCTATGTATGTTATTCAATGATGTAGTAACAAAACAATCTGTAAAATTACACGTTTCAAGTGTATCACTGATTATAACACCACTATATTCTTTATTTTTTTTAGGGGGTGGGGTGGAGAGGGAGGATTTTTGTAATTGAAGTCAATAATACATCCACATATAATATAAAAAAAAAACACATTCCTCACTCTACTTTTTGAGGGGTGGGGGGGGGGGTTTAAATGGTACAGTACATGAATCTCATATGAGATTTAAAAAAGGTTCCTGTATGGTAAAAGAATGTGCATACAACTCATTGTAGATATGTAAGCAATATATTTTGCTGTGGTTTTATCTTCATGATTTTTTTATGAATAAATAGTCACAAAAATGTTTGATCCCTAATATGCCTCAACATAGGGAATGAAAACACAAAAACTGCAGGAAATACCTTTCGCAAATTACTGATGTGTAGCAAAATCATGAAAATATCTGTACACAAAACTGATGAATATGGCACATGTCATGCAGTATGTGGTGATCAGATCACAGTATTTTCCTCAATGTGCTCACCTGATATTGACATTTGTCTATATTTGTGTTATATTTTTGAAGTGCTGCTGGTGTATAAATCATGAGAAATGTTCATCATTTAACCTTTGTTTGTCTTGTCTGTTCACCGCAGATCATGAGAGCATCAATGAAGAATTAGGAATTTTAATGAGACAGACAGGTACACAAACACAGAGAGACACACACACCCACACATTAATTGTTACATGTGTACTTTACAAATGTCAGTATTGCAAGAGTATCGAGAAAACATAACAAAATAAACTCCTCAAAAAAGTCTGGAAATCTGAGTTTGATCAATTATTTCTCCCTTTTTTAAGTAGTAATCAATACATGACTGGTACCATCAGAAAGATCATTTAAGTTTCTTTAAAATGATACCCTACTTGGCATGATTATGCCATCAAAGAAAGAGCAGTATTTTTTTAATATGGGATAAAGTGTAAATTGAAAAGCTGCAAAATGAACAATATAGATTATGTTCTTTCGTATGGAGTTACCCCTTTTGTTCTCAGCTGGCCAGCCATGAATGCCAATTTCAATAAGTGCCCCTGTCACTTTACTTGTTTATGACTTTTAGAATAAAGTGTTTGAGTCTCGTTTTATAATTGCCCATACAAGTTTGTTTGTTTGTTGTTTGTTTGCTTGTGCACATGTTCATTTGAATCCATGTTGATGTTCAGTTTAGAATGGACTATAGGGCAAGGCCATTTTTTTCGTGATTTTCCGTAGTCCCATCAGTGGTATTTTACAAATCCCTAATGATGATTATTTAAATATTTCTACACCAGTAAATAGGGTTTGTTATCCTAATATCATGTGCGTGTTTTCGAGAAAATTAATTAATCATGACAGTTATTGTCTCGCCTGCGTAGTGGAGTGAGACATAGGTATCACTATTTCCGGCGTAGGCGTAGACGTTGGCGTAGACGTCGGCGGCGTCAACATTGTGTTGTACACACATATAATTTCTATAGCTTCGAGGTGGGATCACCAATTCACACCAGAGTCCATCTCTTGAAGGCAGGAGGTCAAGTTCGAATATGAGTCGAATTTGAATAAGGTCAAAGTCAAAGGTCAATGAACTTTCCATGACTGGCACTGTGCTATGTTGTACACACAATAACTTTCTATACTACTTCGAGGTAGGATTGCAAATTCATACAAGAGGTCCATCTCTTGAAGTGGGCAGGTCAGTTTCGAATGTGTGTTGAATTTGATTACGGTCAAAGGTCAAAGGTCAATGAACGATTTCATGACTGGCACTGTGCTGTGTTGTACACACATGAACTTTCCATGGACTGGCACTGTGCTATGTATGTACACACAAATAACTTTCTATACCTTCAAAGGTAGATTGCCAAATTCATACAAGAGGTCCATCTCTTGAAGGTGCAGGTCAAGTTCGATGTGAGTTGAATTTGATTAAGGTCAAAGGTCAAAGGTCAATGAACTTTCCATGACTGGCAAGCTGTGACTGTGTTGTAACACACATGAACTTTCCATGACCTGGCACTGTGTATGTTGTACACACAATAACTTTCTATATACCTTCGAGGTAGGATTGCCAAATTCATACAAGAGCTCCATTCTCTTGAAGGCACAGGTCAAGTCGAATATGAGCCGAATTTGAATAAGGTCAAAGGTGGGTCAATGAACTTTCCATGACTGGCACTCGTGCTATGTTGTACACACAATAATTTCTATACCTTCGAGGTGAGATTGCCAAATTCCATACAAGAGGTCATAATCTTTGAAGGTGCAGGTCATGTTCGAATGTGAGTTGAATTTGATTAAGGTCAAAGGTCAATTAACTTTCCATGCCATGGACTGTGCTATGTTGTACACCTAATAACTTTCTATAGCTTTTGACGTGGAATCACCGATTTCAGTTTTGACATGCAGTCTCTTCATGACTGCGATACTCTGCAGAGGAGACAACGCTCGTTGTGTTTATAATGTCGTGACAAAGTACGTTTTAGCAGTGTATAAACTATCGGGGATTTTCACCATGTGCAAAAGTAAATTACGTGGCTGGAATGTCACTCCATCCTATCCTCGTTCGCAAACTTGGGAGTGCTTGACAACTTATGCATTCACAATGCTTTTGTGAAACCACAGATTTTTGAAAACCGAACAGGAATTTTAGTGAAGCATTTGAGCGTAGCCATTCTATAAACAAGGCAAACGCCAAGCGTTGTCTCGCCTGCATATCACAGTCATGAAGAGACTGCATGTCAAAACTATGCTATATGACTTCTGAGGCTGTCAGCAGTTTAGGGGGTGAATTGTGGTTTTGACACTTTACATATGCAATATGATGGTAGAGGCATAACTTTTCTCAATTTGTTTTGTATAGTCTACAGTATTACCAGAACATGCACATACAGTACAGCAAATCTGAAGGGTAACGTTTAAGAAACTTTGACA
>JZLH01S0398679.1:0-11848 GCA_001188425.1 Eucidaris tribuloides | reverse complement strand
TTCGGTAAAAATTTTTTTTTCCAAATTTCAATTTTTTACCCCTAAATGTGCCCCCAAATTACCAAGCCTTGGCCATGGTGCTTCGAACACCAATTTGCACTGATCAATAACTACACTGAAGGCAATGAGAAAGGATTTACTAATCCTCTTATTGCTTTGCTCACTGCAATACCCTTCTCATGTGACCAGCCAGTCATTAGTACTTTCTATAAATGTAAAAAGTTGCCTATTATGTAAAAACTGTAAATTGTATAAGAAACCTCAAATCAACCTTAAGTTTAGGTATTAAAATTTTGCAAATAACTGTGCATACCTTTCAGAAATCCAAGGACTCATAAATTACATCAGTAATAAAACTACAGTGGTAAAAGATACACAGCCTGATTTATCCGCAATTTGGTAGAAGTCTGTAATTAATTTCTTCATCACTCCAAATTCTCTGACTACTCATATTGACTCTCGTTTTTCTCATTTTACTCTCGGGTATGTTTACAAGACATATCCCTCCCTGCAAATCGCTTGTCCGGCTACACTGAAAACGTGTTTTCAACATACAGTACATTTATGAATAAAAGTGAGCATTATTAATATTGTTAATATAAATAACAATTATTCAGAAAGTACACATTATGTCGTAACAAATTTTCCAAATGACGCTCTCTGTACTTTTAATGTCGCAAAATGTTGATCTATGATTGTTACAAATATGTCAGAAAAACATACAAGAATGCTGATTTCGACCATATTATGGACGAATTATACTGTCATTTTATGTAGTTATGTTTATGACATCGCCATGTGTTTTAATAACAACCACTACGAATTTCACAAATAATACAATCATGCTTAAAATGTATAAGGACAAGAGAATCAAAATAATTTAAAACATGTTATCCAACAAAGTGCTGTTGTTGATGTTAATTCATGTTTAATCGTTATTCTGGTAGATATTGATGAATGCTTGGGTGACCATGGCTGTGAACAAATGTGTTCCAACACCAACGGAAGTTATATTTGCCAGTGCAATCTCGGTTACCAACTTAGCAATGATACCAGAAATTGCTCAGGTAGGCTGGTCAAATAAATTTATTCATAACCGTATGGGTAATCAGTTTTTGCTTTTTTAAACTTGTTTCTAGCTCTAGAAAAAAACAACAACACATGTGTCCATAGATTATTCATAAATTTTGAAAAGCACTTTACCTGAATTCCTCAGGACAGCCCTTAATGGGGTATCCAGTACATAGAGTGTACAAATGTAACCAAAGTTAAATGTCAGCCGTTTGAAAAATGCAGAATTTCATATCAATTTGTTTAGCACAAAAACGTTCCTCTTTTGGGCAGAGAAATACGACGCACAAATTATGCATTACTGCTCTCACACCGTGCTGTGTAGGAGCAGTTGATTGTTTACATTCACACTCGAACGCAAAACAATACAGAGTGCGTTGATTTCTAGCCAGCTGGGAAAGTCAGAAGAAAGAGAGAAAATGGTGTCTGTGATTGGTCTTTGCCAATTCCGCGGGCCTTCTCCCAGCTAATAAGATTGTACTTTTACATTTTTAGAATCCCCAGACTTCCCACTACGCATACTCATCTTCAATAAATTTATAGATGCCACACTTTCATTTTATGAAGCGGCAAAATCAGAAAAACTGGGAAAAACGCGAATCTGCCACGAGATTTTTTTACCAAAAAGGATGTCTTTAGAATCAATACCCCGTGTCATAACATTAACTTCGGTCACATATTTTGATCTAACCTTAAAGAGAAACCTTTGATTATCATAAATCTCGTTGCTATAGTAAATCTTGTAGATTTGTTACAATGGCGAAAAAAGTGCCAAAAACGACGGTTTTAGTTCCAGTTTACCATTGTGTTGCAAAACTCTAGACCATGAAGAAAGTAAAAGATCGTTTAGAAATTGATACCATTTAAAATTTTTAACATTTTCGGGGAGAAAAATCAATAACGTGAGGTGGGTGATATTGCAGCCTTACAATTACACTGTAAAATGAAAATATAAAAGTCTGTACCATTCATCTCTCCATTTCATTCAAAAGAATAATGTGGGCATGGGTGATGCTAGACACTTGTTATCTTACATAATAATAGGTAGGGAACGCCACAGCATTCGTTGAAATGAGGTTTTCTGTGACAATAAAGTTGAGGTAGCCCGTGATAATGTTGACGCAAACGTCAAACTAAACCTAACAAGTTACGTATTCCAGCGTACTTAGTACTGGAATCAACTCTGTATTCTCGATGTAGTTGACCTTTTAACTTCGGTTCACTTTCTAACACCCTGTATACTGGCCTACTCTGTGGCTGCATTTAAGGAAATAATGACAAGAACGAACAGCAGGTTATAACATACACTCCTTGATCACATATTGCGAAATCTGCCTTCGCATACGATATTAGGCCCAAACACATACACAAAATGTTGTTATATATGGAGCAAACCATTATAATGTGCTTATATACACATCTTCAGAATAATTCCCATATCATTTATTGAAACTGTCTTCATCTTTCGCCGCCCCTTTTCTATAGAACAACTTACACCTTCACATACGCAATGCTGGAACAGTGAACATTTTCAAAACTTTGTGAAAAACTCATTTATTTCAGCTTGCCTACCTATAATGTTCACATTTACATATTTTTACATTATCTGTTTTCTTGTTATCTTGTTATTTGTTACTTTGAATTTGTATGTAGATTACACGTATTTCTTTATGAGTATCTCTTTCAGCGCATGGAGGCTTTAGCAATTTGCACTATATAAATACATTGTATTATTATTAACTAGATGAGTGTCTACTGCAAAAAACAAAATAATGTTTTCGCAAGTACAGTAACAGGAACTATCATAGTGTTTCATTTCTCATAATTCAATCGGGTTATTTCTGAACACGTTTGTGTGTACTTTAAATTTCAAATAGATATTGATGAATGCGAGACTGGTGATCATAATTGTCAACAACAATGTACAAATACCGTAGGCAACTACACATGCGGATGCTCTGATGGGTATGAACTTAATGATAATGGATTCGATTGTGATGGTAAGGTTTCTGTTTAACTTTGTTAGTCCCAACAAGTTACAAAACAGTTTTCAATACGAAATATCAGTGACAGTGCACTTCTTTTCAAATGTTAGTTAGATTTTTTTTTAATATTTTTTTTTAGGAATAACCTAAAACTAAACTTGAACTTTAAAATGACATTGAATGCCCAGGTATACGCACGCAAACTTTGAATATCTTTAAAACATTCAAACAATTGTTATATAACTGAATAATGTATAATAATACAGTAGAAAAATGTAAACTGTGAAAGCTCATTATCCCCAAATTTAAAGAAAACCCCCCAAAAGTGGACCTGGTTTACACATTCCAAATTTCCCAAATACTGAACGAAAATACGTATTTTTAGACCAAGCAATGTTTTATATTTTTTTTACAAAGCATTGATTGTCCAGGTATGAAAAAAATATGAGAAAAAGTTTCCATTACATTTGTGGCCTGGCCCTTTTTGTATTAAAGACACCATATAACACTGTGGAAGACCCGTTTAAAAAATTGTCGAACTTTGCTATCTGACATATCTGACAGTATTTGAATGGACAAATAAACACACTAGAACACAAAAATTTGGACAGTTATGCTGTCACTAGTACAATATGTGCATATTCAAATTTGCACATTAATTTTATATCGGGCGATAGGAAATTCTGCAACACAGCAGTCTATGGAGAAAAGCTGGAATGGTCTCTCAATGATTTTCACTTTTTTAAAGCACTTAATGATTGTTTTACACTGCAATTTTTCCAGGGCTTCATTGTTAGACTGTATCAAAGACACTAGTAGCATGGGGAATCATGTAGCTCAGATTTTTTAAACTGGAAACATTGTTATACAGTGCCTTTAAAGGGCAGTGACATGATTGGGAGAAACAAAAAAATGTCTCTTAAACCAAACTGGTTGAAAGATATATCAATGGATACCCTGTATATCCTGGCGGGAAGGATTTATCTTGAATTTGTTTACGTAAGCTGAATCAAGCATGAAAATATTGGGGGGGGGGCAATCCCCCCCCCCCCTGCCCCCACAGGATCGACGCCTCTGACACTGATACAAAGTTTGCATTACTTTGGATAAATGTAATACATTATTCAGAGATGTGAAAATGTGATGCAATGCATTTTCAAAACGCCCTTTGTATTTTTAACCCCTTGGGGACGACGGGCTTGTACAGAAGCCCAGTATATTGCACACTCAGAGACGACGGGCTTCTACAGAAGCCCAGAAAATATGACAGAAATTTCGGTAGAACAAGGGATAAACGGTAGAGTTTTATTTCTAAATGCATCTGTCCACAAAATTACACATTTCTGACAAGTATAAAATAAGAATAAAAATTCTGTTAAGAATTTTATAAGAAAACATTTGTTTATATTCCATTCAAAGTCAACCATGTGATAATTGCGTCGTCTCTCAATGAACAACAGTGCTGTATAGCATCGAGCCCAAGGGGTTAAGATTACATCCTGCTGACCCATCATTTTACCAAATAAATCACATACTGCGGTGTGGGCTACACAGGCTATACCTGGTTGACGGAAGTTACAATATGAATATTAGAATAAATACTCAGGCTCTGAAATGCGATACTATTCATTCAACACCACAGGCGGACAATTCTCTTTATTAATGGAATAAAAGAAAAGAAGTACTCAGAATTTAAATATGTTGCAAACTGTTGTTATTTATATAAGTTTTTCTTTGAAACAGGTCATAAAGACGAGATAAGGGGGTCATAATTACTTATACAGCAATACAGAATCCTGCCATTTCGGTCTTGACAACGCAACCCCCCCCCCCCCCCAAACCTAAAAAAAGGCCAAGTCCATGTCTGTCCATAAATATTGATGACACACATTTCATATAATTTGTTTAATCTCAATTTTACTTCGAGTTATTAATGAATGTCTCGGTAATAACGGATGTGAACAAATCTGTTTAAGTTGCAAACTGTTGTTATATATATAAATACAACAATAAAAGTAACTAACCCCTTTTCAAACTACCATAACTTTTTAACTAAATGAGTTTTTAGAAAAATAATTTGACATGGATATTGCTACACTCATTGACTAACTTCTGTGTGAAAATGTGTTTGATCCGACAAGCCATGCATGAGTGAGCATGCATTATAGGAAAAAATGTCACTTTTCAAAAGTCACAGGAGGCATCTCTTAGGTCAAAATAATGGTAAATAATGGTATATTTGTTTTTTTTTATAAAGTGTGCTCACTCAACTATGACATGGTTACATTTTGCTGAAAATATCGGATTTCATTTGTTTTCAATAAACCTATGAATTTTACAGTTTCAAAATTGAGGAAGGATGGAAATTTTCAAATTGAACTCACTGAAGCGTAAAATAATGCAAAAAAGAGTCAGGAGAGGTTTGAGGGGGTCAAACGATAGATGATTTAAATGGATATCGCTTAATTATTCAACAGAAACAAAATTTGTCAAAATCCTGGATCAAAATTCCCCCCAATAACCCTTGTGACTATTGAAACGTGACCTTTTGCCTTTAATATGTGCTCACTCATGCATTACTTGACGGATCAATCACATTTTTACATAGAAGTTAGTCAAATAGCGCAGAAACACACTTGCCAAATTATTTTGCCGAAAACCATTCCCTTAAAGCCCAAGTTTAGTTTTGGGGATTTTTTTGTTATTTGAAAGCTTTATGCCCCAAAGTCATAACCCTGCAATAATAGATTCTGAATGTCTTTAGTTTTTTCATATGAATTTATGAAAATGGTCGGGGGGGGGACCCCGACATTTTTGACCATTATTTTTACATTATAGAATCCAAAGGGTTAATAAAGCGTTAATGTCATCCGAGTTATACCTCATCTGAAAGAGCAGAGTCTGCTCTTTCAGATGAGGTATAACTCATATAACCTTAACGCCTTATTAACCCTTTGGATCCTATAATGTAAAAAGGGTTAGACTTTGGGGGCATAAAGCTTTCAATAACAAAAAAATCCCCAAAACTAAAATCTTGGCTTAAGATAGTTACTTTTTTGTTGTGTTTATATTTTTTTTTCAAACAGGTCACATAGAACGAAATAAGGGGTCATAATTACTTAAACAGCATTACAGAATTCTGTCATTTTGGTCTTTTCAACGCCCCCCCCCCCAAAAAAAAAAAAATAGTATATGTCCATGTCTGTCCGTAAATATTGATGACACACATTTGATATAATGTGTTTAATCTCAATTTTACTTCAAGATATCAATGAATGTCTTGGTAATAACGGATGTGAACAAATCTGTTTCAACACCAACGGTAGTTTCACCTGTTCTTGTGGTAATGGCTTTACTCTCATCAATGACAACAGGACGTGTGAAGGTAAGATATAGAAGTATAATCGTAATCTAATAGCATATCATTATGACTTTATATTAACTATGCGAAGAATGATAGTAACTACGATGGTGGTGTTGATATTGATGATTTTGTTTTTACATTCTTTTTACATTTTTTCATGTTCATCTTTTTGTTTATTAAATTTTTTTTATCGTTTGTTCTTTCTTTTCATTATCTCTTTACTTATGTCTCTAATGACACTAATTTATTAATGCATTTGTTACTTTTGCTGAGATTGTACCATATTACCCCCCCCCCACCACCACCACCACCACACACTCACACACACACGCACACACACACACACACACACACACACACACACACACACACACACACACACACACACCCAAAAGGGTAAATATAGACAGCTGATGAGTAATGATCATATGGAATATTGTTTACTCTGTTAAAAATAGTGTTTTCATCGCTGTGGAGTTGTTTAGAAGCAGGTCATAAAATGAAAATTACAACAACATTTTAGGTAAAAAAAAAAACACATCGTAAAACAAACAGTATCCTATTTCTGCATGTACTTGAGCTTTACTATCACCCATGTTTACTCTCAATAGATATTGATGAATGCCTTGGTGATCATGGATGTGAACACACTTGTTCCAACACCAATGGTAGTTACGTTTGTTCTTGTAATCCTGGCTTCCTCCTGAGTATTGAACGTGTGAAGGTAAGATATAGAAGTATAATCGTAATCTAATAGCATATCATCATGACTCTATATTAACTACACGAAGAATGATAGTAACTACGATGGTAGTGTTGATATTGATGTAGTTTTTTTTTACTTTATTCTTTTTACTATTTTTCTATGTTCATCTTTATACGTAGTAATTCTTTTAGTTTTTTTATTCGTTCTTTCTTTTGTATTTCTCTTTACTTATGTTTCTAATTTACACTAATTATTAATGCATTGTTACTTTGTTTAGATTGTTCCACTATTACCCCCCCCCACCCCACCACCACCACCACCACACACTCACACACACACGCACACACACACTCACATACACACACACACACCGACTCCCAAAAGGGTGATTATAGACAGCTGATGAGTAATGATCATATGGAATATTGTTTAGTCTGTTAAAATTAGTGTTTTCATCGCTGTGGAGTTGTTTAGAAGCAGGTCATAAAATGAAAATTACAACAACATTTTAGGTAAAAAAAACACATTGTAAAACAAACAGTATCCCATTTCTGCATGTACTTGAGCTTTACTATCACCCATGTTTACTCTCAATAGATATTGATGAATGCCTTGGTGATCATGAATGTGAACACACTTGTTCCAACACCAATGGTAGTTACGTTTGTTCTTGTAATCCTGGCTTCCTCCTGAGTATTGACAACAGGTCATGTATAGGTAAGATAATGAGATAATGACTTTTACTTTATAAATGATAACCTATGCAAAAAAATAATAACAGGTAGTCTTATAAGACATATATTGGAAATATGTAATTTTACAGACGAAATGAATTCCTCCAATTAGATAATACAGGTTAATTGTTTAATTTGCTTGTTGGGACATGAAATCTCTGATATCCCAGCGGTTCAAATCAATGCAGAGGAATTAATTTGACAAGATCATTTAACTTATACAGTGCTAACCACAACACAAGAGGTCCGAACCACTCAAGTTCTATCTACGTTAGAATCCACATCAACACCAGAACCACCCACTAAATTAGTGCCATCAACCACAGTAATGCCCTCAACGACATCGGGGCCACCAAGTACACCAGAAACTTCAACTGCAATGCAACCTCCACCAAATACACCAGAAACTTCAACTTCAATGCAACCGCCACCAAGTACACCGGAAACTTCAACTACAATGCAACCACCACCGGGTACACCAGAAACTTCAACTGCAATGCAACCGCCACCAAGTACACCAGAAACTTCAACTTCAATGCAACCGCCACCAAGTACACCAGAAACTTTAACTGCAATGCAACCGCCACCAAGTACACCGGAAACTTCAACTACAATGCAACCGCCACCGGGTACATCAGAAACTTCAACTACAATGCAACCACCACCGAGTACACCAGGAACTTCAACTGCAATGCAACCACCACCGGGTACAACACAAACTTCAACTACAATGCAACTTTTGCCGAGTACACCAGAAACTTCAACTACAATGCAACTTTTGCCGAGTACACCAGAAACTTCAACTACAATGCAGTCACCAAGTACGCCAGCAACTCCTTCTTCAGCAGAGACTCAAACTACTGCAATGCCCCCATCAACAACAGAATTATCAACTACACTACAAACTTCATCACCATCACATCCACCACCAATAGCTTCAGAACCTGCTACTACACCTGAACCCTTAACAACATCCTCATCTCCAGAAGCTGCAACTACGCTAGACCCGTCAACTACCCAAACATCCTCAACGCCCCCACCACCACCAATAAGTCCAGATCCCCCAACTACCATGTTACCATCGACTACTGGAGAACCTTCAACTTCAGGACCACCAACAACACAAGATGTCCCATCCACGTCAGTTGCCATACCAGAGCCAGAACCATCAACAACGTCAGAACCGACTACCATACCATTGTCTACATCGGTGTCGCAATCAACCACCATGACACAGCCATTTGGTATATTATTTCTTACTCTTTTGATTTTACTGACTTGCTTTGTAAGAGTGTTTGAGAAACAAACTGGGATAGACCAATGATTTAAGTTAAACAATCAAACTGATATATACATGCATGTACCGGTATGTTCTTGCGCATTGTTTCCAGAGTGTACACCTAGATTTATAATCTTAAGTGCCACAAAAAGGGTATTAGGGCTATAAATGTATTCAATTAGGAAAATTACTTCAGGCCTCTGAACTGGTTGTCAGACACATAAACCTGAATGTAAACCTGAATGTAAAAAAAGGGTATACGAAGGCAAATTGACTTTAACTGCTCAGTAGTCTTGATCGTGATTTCGCATGACCCATTTTAAATAATCTTGCAGCTCTATTTCGTAAAAGAAAAATAATTACAACAATGAGGTCAATGTTGTATACAATCCATCCTTGGCATTTTTGCACTAGTTAACAAAGGAACATTCATACAAAGTGTACATGTATTTGCTATATTTGAAATTTCTGAAGATAACATCTCTAAATTAAACCGATTCGTACAACCCATTTTTTATTTTTTTTTAAATTTATTATTTTTTAATTTAAATAGAACGTATTTACCTGGATTATGGACCAATTGTCGGTGACCAAGAAATCATACGAGGCAGGCAGGATGACAGATGTTACTCAATTTCTCCTCCAGTTGGTTTGAATACCGGATTTGCTATTGATGAGAATAAATTGTATGACTATGTCAGGGTAAGATTTAATGTCAGATAATCTTTTAAAGGCAGGGAATCTTATTTTCACCCCTCCCATAGCACAACAAAACATCACTTAAATACCTAGGCTATATTTATGAACTACACTTTTGGTAAAATCTGACGATTGGTAATTATGTAAATAAAAGACAATGCACCAAAGAGTGACGGTTAAACTGATCATTGTAGGTCAGACTCCGTTTCAAAACCTTCGGAACTAAGTCAGTTTAGAAGTATTTTCAACTTGTCATGAACTGGTCTGTGAATAATAATTTGCATACCGTCTGTTTCTTTCATACATTTTTTATAAAATGCCACATATCATACATGATGGACACTCATGTATTGTGATAGTCTGAAATCGGACTTGTAGACTAGTAGTGTCTTGTCTCTACGAGAAAATGAATTAAATCAAAATCTAGCATTTTCTACAATTCTGCTAAAATTAGGTTTCTAGCTCCTATACTTTGCTAAAGGTTTTTAGATGGTATGTATTGATAACATTTTCTTAGGGTAATTACCTTTAAGGGAAAGAAAAAAACACTTTTGCGTACTTCATTGGCCTGATCTAACTGAAAGTCATCTATTCCCAAAGTGCCATCACAAAAAAGCAAGAGACTGCCAAGTGCATATTTCCCATAATCGGAAAGAAAAAGATACAAAAGGCTACTCTGATATGAGACAGAGAATTATCAGCTCTATAAACCTATTAAATACTGGTCCCGAAATATCTTGGACTAGGGTGGATGGCGAATGAATTTTATATTAAAATCAAATTATTGTTATCATTTTAGACCCCTGTATGGTGCACCAACTGCATTTAAAAGTTTCATGTCACATGACTAATTGAGTTAACGGAGGGCAAACATGATAGAATTACTTAGGGAGTGGATACAGTAAACATTATTTTGCGTGGATCCAAAATGTGACCGCATGGTGACCAAAAAGTTAATTTTCAAGTTGTAAAATCCATAGTATTCTTTCGTTATATGAATACGTAACTCATGCCTGTACATTCGCTTTTGTTCGGATAACTCTTCATTTAATAGATAAACCAGTGCTAAAATGACGAGATATGCCTATTTTGGTAATCAGTTGGTGCTGATAAAATGCGTCACTTGCAGATACAGCTTTTTTAAGTGTATATGACCATATCCTAATGGTGATATTTATGTAATGATTTCCCTTGTTATTAATCAGATCACTTCATCTGGCGTTCTTATCTTTTCCAACCTAACTAACGAGAACCTGAATAATTATAACAACCCATCCCAAGAATCATTGGTTAATGGACGTGATGTTGTCTTCATACATGGAACTGCTGTTAACTTCTGTGGAAATGATTCACATGTCTACTACCAGGTAAAGATTCCTTATTATCTTACGTATCTTTCCTTTCTGTTGCCGTCTGCATCATTGACTTCATCTTCATTATCAAATACTTTACATGTATACGTTTATTTGAATGTTCAGGAATACAACCAAATGGAATCGAATGACTCATTTGCCGTTATCCAAGAAGTGAGGTCCAGACTGACGAAAGTGCCTACGAATGTTGGAATTGATGATTTGAAGGATTCGTTGACGTTTGTACTCAAGGTGACATTTGTAAACCTACGTCCAGCTGGGTCTACTTCCTTGTCAGAGGTTAGTAATTATCAACTTCATTATATATCTAAATTTCTAAATTTGATTTCTTGTGTTGTTTGTTAAACTAAATGCTTTGAAGTCAAAGTGACTAGTATTGCACAATGTACACTATGCTCTTCCTTGCATATGGATAAAATTAAAGACACTATATAACACTGTGGAAGACCCGTTTAAAAAATTGTCGAACTTTGTTATCTGACATATCTGACAGTGTTCGAATGGACAAATAAACACCCTAGAACACAAAAGTTTGGACAGTTATGCTATCACTAGTACAATATGTGCAGATACAAATTGGCACATTAATTTTATATCGGGCGATAGGAAATTCTGCAACACAACAGTCTATGGAGAA
>JZLH01S0398627.1:0-10227 GCA_001188425.1 Eucidaris tribuloides | reverse complement strand
AAATCCATAGTATCCTCCGAACACAGTTCGGGGGATACAATAAATCAAGTATTATGTCAATATTTTTAATTTGTTGAAATTAGACAACCTTTTCTGTTCATTTGTTAAAGACTTTTAAAGCTTGGTAAAGTAACTGGTCAAAGTTAAGTATGGTTTTAATTAGGTTTACAAGGAAACGATTTGGTTTCCATGGCAACACCATTAACTTATTTCCCTTTCAAGAGTCTGATATATGAAAAAGAAATAAATGCAATCGTGAAACCAACTGTAACAAATGTTTTGTGATGTTATTGCATTTTGTAACAGTTTCTTAATATCAAATTTTTGGGGAACCCCACGACAAAAAGGCATAACTGACAATTTGAAGAAAAAAATGTGGGATTTTCAGGAAATTGTCATATGACTTTGAAAGACCTTTGAAATGCACTTTTGGATACGTTAACTTGTAAACAAAACACTGAATAGTATTTTAAGGCTTTGAACAAAATAGGTTTTTCTCAATATCTCTGATACACCAAAATGTCAATTATCCCCTATGTCAGGGTGGGGGAGGAGCAGTGCAGGGTGCGACATAACCGCTTGCCCGATGGCCCGGGGCAAGTAAACATCACAGTCGGGCAAGCATTTTGGAGTATCAACTAAAAATGCTTGCCTGAATCGGGCAAGTAATAATTTGCAAAGCAAACCTAAGTAAAACATATCTTTGTCTCCCAAAGAACCCCTGTTATATAATAAAGACATAATATCAAGATTGAAATAAATTAGCTGGTGGTATTTTACGGACGGGAAACTCGGTTTTTGGGCTCATTAACAAAACTATCGTAACGCTGGGACTCCCAAATATATGTTTGTGCATTTATAATCAAATGCGCGTTTCCTTGCTCCAAAAGACGCAAAGTTGCAAACGGCGCTCATAGGCGAGCAAGATTTCGACTGAAAATCCAAGCTCTTTTTTTCTTCAAATTGGGTCATACCGAGTAGTTAAGATGATCAAGGCATGTTTTGCATCGTGGAGCGATAACAGACATCTGCAACTTGGCCATAACTTGTCCGCCATAGGGAAAAAATAAACATCCCTGCCCAGGAAAAATTGTTGTTGAGCAAGGATTGAATGAAATTTTTACGAGAAAAGACTGTTAGACAATTCACATGAGCTCAAAAAATAATGATCCTTGACAAGGAACATTTGTTACAGTAGGCTTGGCATATCAGTAAGAGCAGATATATGCATAGTTTTATTTCTTTTTTTCACAATATATCACACGAATAAATCTACTATTCGCAAGAACCACCTGCGCCGACAAAAAACTTCAAGTGGCAGGTTTTACATGTGTTGCAGTTGGAAACCCCAAATCGTTTCCTTGTAAACCTAATTAAAACCCATACTTAACTTTGAACCAGTTTACTTTACGCAAGCTTTAAAATGTCTCCTTAACAAATGAACAGAAAAAGCGTTTGTATCTAATATTCAACAAATTACGAAAATATTGACATAATATCTGATTTATTGTATCCCCCGAATAGTGTTTCGGAGGGGATACTATGATTTGGGCCTTTCATCGCCCGCCGCGTCCGCCGCCAGCGAGATTTCCTTGTGAGCGCTCTACCAGCTGCATTTCTTCTTCGATCATCTTCAGAATGGTATGAAGGATGTATTATGGTCAAAGCGAAGACCGCCTATTGTTTTTGGTGGTGGCGCGCCTCGTTGGTCCGTCTTCGTACATCCAAAAGTGTACATTATTTCAGGGTCTGTTGTGCTGCCGCACCTATGAGATAGACTTCCCAGTGACCACATTGTGTTAAATCGCCTGCATACTGGTTTGTATTTTCTCAGTCGTGACAGGACTTGCTCTTTTTTCGATAAATTTGGTATTGCTCGTAAGTGAATCAGTGTAATAGTGTGTCTGCAAACGTCTCGTGAAGAATCAGAACCTTAATATTAATCTCCTCTTATGAAGAAGGTGTCGTGAAGTGCAGGATCAGATAATGACCTCACTCTTCGCTAGATAATTTATTTATCACAGGTTGTTTTAATCTATGAAGAGGCGATCAACATAGCAAAAAAGTTGTGCCGAACCTTTTAGAGTTTGTGAAGTACACATGCTAAATATATTTGCTAATATACCATGCGTGTATTTTTCAATTACTTTGTTCGTTCTTACCAAAGATTTTATTCAAGTCACACGATATCGATCCTCTGTAGTGCTTGAGGGTTTTTTGAGGTGTAATGGGACTGAGGGCGGTTGGTTCATTCTACATTAGGGTGCTCCCAGACCTATTTCACCTAGTGGTCTCTCGCGGTGGTAGTGGTGGTGCTCTCATGAATACACTTTGCTTACTCGAAATATTCCCAAGATGTACTCTATCAATAAATTTGGATTATGGCTCGAAATTGCATTTCAAAGATTTTGAATAAGATAAGTTAATATTCTAAGCCAAGTTGGGCTGAACCGTGAAAGGGCAAATCGGAGAGAGTAGTACACTAACTCTTCAAGATTGCTATACGACTGATCTACATATTTATCTAATTTTGTGTTTATTTTTTATGATATCTGTATCTCGCGTTGGTGGCGAGCGAATTCACTATTTTGTCCTGTATCTTTTAGGTTGCATAAATACTTTGATTTTTAGGACATACAGATTAGTTTATTAATTTGGTGCACAAATTTAACGTGTTGGGTTGTATATGTGTTGATCAGGGGTGTGGGGGTTAGCATGGGAGGGGCCCACCCCTCAAGCGGGAGGGCGTTATCCCCCCTTGATTTTGAAGGCTTATTTTTTTTAATTTGTTGGGCATTTTTAGGTATGATCATTTATTTCATTAGGACCGCTCACACTTAGTGATAATATCTCATAGATTTAAGACCCAGTTTTCGTGTCCTCATACATACGCTCCGATTCTAAACATTTTTTTATTCTGTGAGATAGAACAGTATTTTCTTATTATAGCTTTGAAATTTATGTTTATCTAGAAGTATATGATACCAAAAGGTTCGTGGTAAGTGTGTTATTTCTAGATACACTTTTCTACCATTTATATGTGAGACTCGCGATCTTACTGGCTGCCAATGTTTCTCTCTCGGATCATCTTCAAATTTTGCGATATTGTAAGGTGAAATTTATATGTAAAGTGAAAGATTCCTTGCCTATTGTTTTCGGTACGGGGCGCCCTCAACTTGTCCGGTCTTTGTACACAAAAAAGCTTACAATTTATCCAGGGTCTTACTTGAAACGACATTCGAGCATTGAAAATTTATGTGCCTGATACTGGCCTCATTCGTGACGTTATTTTTTTTCAAATTTTGGCTGGTAAGTGTTATCATAGGTCATCTCTAGACACCTATAATTTTGGTCGATGCCTATGCTTCCAATGTTCACACCTTTTCAGGGTCAAAGGTCAACCTGATAGGTCTAAATTTGCTAATAATGATTATTTTTTTCAATTACTTTGTTTGCTACTCAAAGGATTTTATTCAAACTTGCTGTTATAGGGGTGTTATGGGAGGTCATTCTACATGTTAGGCCACATTAGCTGTTCAATTTTTTGGGTGACAGTGCCCCTCGCAGATTTGTCGACTTGAACCAGAGCTGCCATGTGCACATGTACTTGTATAATGATGATTCTAATCTCTCGGCCATCATTTCGTGTGTCGATTTTGATTCAAACTTGCTTTGGAGTTTATTGATGAGGTTATAGGGATATGGGTGCATTTTGTGAACAATAGTTATCAGTGACATGCGCCCCTCATGTGTCCGACTTTTTTTTATAGGATTTGCCATGTCATCACTTTCTAATTTATCCAAATGGGCGGACGTGAAGGGACGATGTATCTAGATCGTTGGGAGGTACATGTTGCATCGAAGGGTCGGCCCTCCGGGTGAGACCTCTAGTTTAGTTATTGATTGTTGTAGCGGGTAACCCTAAAAATAAAAAATTATCATTGAAAAGACTGTTACGAAACCCGTCTTGTATAATTTATCAGTAACCTTTCTCATACAATTTCTCCACAGCGGCTCTCTCTATTCTTGCTTTCATCTTTTTCTGAAAACTATGACTTTTTGTTTCAAACAAAAAATATGTCTTTTAGACTGAAATTTTTGTTGCGCAGAAATGCAAAATATGCTTTCGTTTGTCTTTTTTAATGCCTCCGCAACGAAGTTGCGGAGGCAGTACCCTCATAGATATTTATCATCACGGATGCCACCGCATCGTGTTGCGGACGGTCCCGCGGGCATTAGAACTTAAATTAATGCATTCATTATATTATTATCATGGACTTGAATATTCAATTAAATGGATTAAATTTATCATATATTAACTCTAGAACACTGTCATTAACACTTAAACAAATTTAATATGAAATATAACCAGTTTTAGTCTACATGTACGTAGTTGAAAATTACAATTCTTCATCAACAAACATTTTTTGATGAACACCTACGGTCAAATCATTATGATGTTCACAAAAATGTGTATTATGCTGTGCTGTTCTCCCCCCCCCCCAAATCGCCACAACATGAAATCGCCACTACCGCTTGCTGGAAAACATTGTTATAATCGTTCATATCTGTAATATATGATGAATAAACACAATTAAAAAAATGATCATTGATTTTCATAAATATGACAAAAATCATTAATGTGAAAATTTGTGAATGGTTATACAGTATACTTTTATGTATATCTATACATATTAATCACAAAAATCAATAAATTTCTCTTATTTTTTCGGGCAAGCAAAAATTTCATTCGGGCAAGCATTTTCAAGCTGTTTGAAAATTCACTTGCCCGATCGGGCAAGTGGCCAAAAAAAGTTATGTAGCACCCTGCAGTGCATGCCTGATAATCCAATCAATTATGCCCCTTATCCCCATAAGTGATTAGATTTCTGACACGGTAGCCTACATACTTTTTTTCAAAATAATTCTCTTTAAAATTGATTTTACCCATCTTCAGCCCAAATATGAATATGCAATAGACTATTTCATAGTGTATTCAAATTTATGGATGTTTTCTCTTCTGAAACCTAGTGCAGAGTTATTTTTCTCACCTGTTTTTATGAATAAATTTTCAATACCAAAAATGCAAATTGCATTAATTAGTTATTAATATGTCTGGCAAGCCTCCAGCAAGCTGTCAGGTTGTTAAGAGCAACCTTTGTCAGTATAGTATGCAAAGAATTTGCATTAATGT
Source organism: Eucidaris tribuloides (assembly GCA_001188425.1). Taxonomy (NCBI): domain Eukaryota; kingdom Metazoa; phylum Echinodermata; class Echinoidea; order Cidaroida; family Cidaridae; genus Eucidaris; species Eucidaris tribuloides. Next base: position 5,033 of record JZLH01S0398627.1, on the reverse strand, counting down.
TAACTCTTAACGTGCCAGAGGATTTAAACCTCTATGGACTTTATGTGTATTATTTGGTGCAGATTTGCGACTTCGGCAAGTTAAGAGTTAAATAGTTTATGGGCAAAGCTACATGTGCCCTAGTCTGGCTTCCAGGCCTTACATTAACCTGTTCTCATATTTAATGAGCATAATTGACAATTTGAACGAAAAATGCGGGATTGTCAGGAAATTGTTATATGACTTTGAAAGACCTTTCAAATACACATTTGGATATCTTAACTTGAAAACAAAACACTGAATAGTATTTTAAGGCTTTTAAGAAAATACATTTTGCTCTATATTTCTGAAACACTAAAATGTCAGTTATCCCCTTTTGTCATGGGGGGGGGGGCAGTAAAGTCAACTGTAATTACACACTGTAATGAGACATTACGTAATAAAATCAATGATGATGATTGACACGGTGTAATAACAATATTGTAATGTGATATTTGTTTCATTTGTCAAAATTTTATGGAAGATACCAAAATAAAACAATTCAAATTCAAATTCAATTCATTACTCTAATATTGCTACTGCTGTGAGTAATAATAATAATCATAATAATATTAATGATAATAATAATAATAATAATAATAATAAAATAGAGAGATGATGATGATGATGATGATAAAAGGGGGCGTATAATAAAACTAATACCACAGAAACTGTAAGTCTACTACTATAGCAGTAGTAGAGAAATTATAACAGTACAGTAGTAAGTAGGCCCTACTAAATGTACAGTACTGTATGTACACTTGAACAATAGACCCTACAATCCTACATGTACATGTACATGTAACTATAGAAACCAATATAAATGTATTTTGACTGCTGCCACTTAAAGGTAAATGACATGATTAGGGGTAGTCATCAACTTGGGGTAAAACTATTCAAGAATCAAGTGAACTGTGCAAGGATACCACTGTGAAAATTTGGTAGTCAAAAGTTGACTCGTCCTAAAATAAATTCCATCTGTATACCTTGTGACAGACAAATCTATTGTGAACATGTAGGGTTCTATGGGAGGCATTTTTATCGGGGCACGAGAGAAACTATATTCATGCTCGATTCGGCTAAAGTAAACAAACTCAAGAAAAATCCTTCCAGCCAGGATATACAATCCAGCTGCAGTATCCATTGATACATCTTTCAAGTTTCAACCAATTCGGTTCAAGAGGCATTTTTTTTGTTTCTCCCAATCATGTTACTGCCCTCTAACAACAAACTTTTACAACAGAACTATAAAATATTGCACAAATGGATAATGTACATGTATCATTATACATGACAAATGACACTGTACTGAACGGTTGCATTTGAGCATTAATAAAATATGCAAAAGTGTTATACTTATACACTACTTATATGTATTGTACAATACACACAGATGCCTCAACTTGTCTTTTGTCCAACTGGAAACTGATAAACAATATGCCACTAGGCATATTGTTTATACATGTACATGTAAGTATATGAATATAAATATTTACATCACACTGTATACAGACACAGGTGTACCCATACATGTACATCAACCTTCAACATAAACAATGGCACAGAAACAGAATTCAACATTTGTCCGATTCATTACATTTGTCATTTGTTGTTAACAAATTTCTCTATAAATTTCAATTGATAAGCAACTGGCATGGAGTTTAGCAGCCCCAGATACTCATTCTGTAGGATACCTACTTGACTTTACGTGTATGTGTATTCCACATCCTGGAAAAGCAGTTCATATTACATCATGTACAAATACTTGGCAATGTATGTATTTACCTATTCCAGGAAATTTAGGACTAGTCATACATTAAACTGGGCTAAGTTTTTCATCAAGTATACACTTACGTTTATACGTATGTATGTATTAGAAAAATTCATGCAATTGCAAGCTACACAATTTTGATTGTATCAGACGTTGAGAATCCATCTTACAGACCTATTTCAGGTAATTTATGTTCTATGATTGAAAGAACTGTATGCAAAGCATCTTTCTTTTCTTCCACTGGTACATGTAGATGTGAATGATCGTGGAAACAAACAACATAAAAACATGTTGTAGTGGGAATACCATATGCTCACTTAACTCTTAACACGCGTAATTCGCACCCATGCACTCCTGGCAGCGTGCGAAATTTGCATTTCACGCTCAAAGGTAGAAACGATTATAGTCACCCGAATTATACTGTTTTTCCGGATGGTAGTGGTATTTGTTTGCATTGTTTACATTCCTCAAGTATGGGGGTATTATGTAAGATTCTAAAAGAACCAGAAAAATTGATAAATACAATCAAGGCCTCATGATACAATAGGACGCTGGATTAGACGCAAGTAAACTTTGAAAGGAACTGGCAAAGTCAATTACAATAAGATGCGCTATTCACTGATAATATCTTGACTTCTCTATTCATTAACCTTTGGTGACTCATTTCTTTTTCATGAAGTTGTAACAAATCAGGTTTTCACGTAAAGTTTGTGGTTTACCTTCTTGTATTATTTGAATAGAGTCGTATATTTTCAAGCAGGAAGCTTAAAACTACATGCGTATTGAATGCAATTAGGCATTACTTTACAAAATCTAGATGTATGTTTCCAAATACCCTTCATGCAATGAGAAGGTCTGTAAAATGTACTTTAACTTTGCTGTACAACATTTTTCCTAAAAACGTTGTTTTGAAAAGTTACAGCTAGTTGATGTCAGTCATTCAATTTCCTTTCCCGTTACTGAGCGCTCTTTGAAAATAATTCCTTACACAGGGGTTTCACGGTCCCGCACACAAAGAGTTAAATGTTGTTTCAATCAATATGCCACTCTAGCCATTTAAGTGGAATTTCGTCAAAATATTACAGACGAAACTTGCATAAATACAGATAATATCCTGGTTTATATCCAAATTAAGAATTACATGTACGACTTCAATCAAGCCAGGTATAATCTGTCTTATTGTTTGTTTGTTTGATTTCCGTAATCATTAATAAAATACAATACAAAGCATCAAGAGCTATTTACAATTTAAAAAATACGGTATAACTACAGCAGATAGCCCATTTCAGCGGCATTTACAGAATGCCACTGTTCTTCCATGGGGTCCGACACTGGAGTAAACTACCAGATGTTATAAGAATAACCGAAAAAATATTAAAATAATAAGAAGAAGAACTAGAGAAGTTCGACTGCGCGCAGTCAATGGGTATGCCTCCGCCCACTATGTAGCAGCTAACAACCTAATTATATAACAGCTAGCCCTCCTAACTGAAGTTATAGGTTTGGCACACAAAGTTCAATGACCTTTGACCCTTGACCCTGTGACTCTACCAAAATATGTCTTTTGGTTTTGAACTTAACCATCAAATTACATCAATAGTGAGCACTCACTTTATAGGCAGAAAATGACATTTTTGCACAAAGATCATTGACCTTTGACCCATGACCCTGACCTTTGACCCCTGTGAATCTTCCTAAATATTTGTCTTTTGGTTTTGAACTTAACCGCTAAATAACAACAACAGTGAGCACTCCTTTCTGAACTTATAGGCAGAAAATGGCATTTTGGGACAAAGTTCCTTGACCTTTGACCCTTGACCTTGACCTTTGACCCCTGTGACTCTACCAAAATAGTTTTCTTTTGTTTCTTACCCTAACTACCAAATTATATCAACAGTGAGCACTCCTAACTGGAGTTATAGGCAGAAAATGGCATTTTAGGACAAAGTTCATTGACCTTTGGCCTTTGACCCGGACGGATTTATCCCCAAATCTAATCAATTCATCCTTGCCTAGTGGTCCATCCTTGGTCCAAGTATCATTAAAATCCCTCCAGCTGTACTTCAGTAATCTTGTTCACAAGAAAGTGCGGATGCACGGACGTACGGACGCACAGACGCACGGACGTACGGATGGACAACCTCAAAACATCCGGCTCCCTTACGGGGTGGAGGCATAAAACAACTATAATAACACCAAAAACAACAACTACAACAAATTCAAAGAAAACTAAATGAAATATATACAAAAACAGGACAATTATACTTAAAGACAACATAAACACAGCAACTAAAACGACGACGAAAACCCACACCCTACACAACACACACAAAGAGGTCCCCAGTTTTTTCTTTTCTTGATTATTCTAGTAATATCATTTTGATAAACATATTGCAAACACTGCTTAAATATAATTCTGTATGTTAATTTTGAATGAATTTACTGTGATAGAGTTTCGAGCCTGTAAAGGCAATTAGTTATGCAGTGAAGCCCCCCGATATATAAACGTTCTCGTACAACAGTTTTTGGTTTTGGAAGATGTAAATTGTGTTTTATTCTTATTGCATAACGGTGGGGTTTAACTACTAGATTAACTAAGTACTAGATTTCTTATTAAATGCACTTGTTGTCAGGAGAACAAGTGTTATGAAAATAAACAGTACATGAACATTTATGGATATACTGTCTGTACTTGTACATGTACATACAGTACAACTGAACCAATCCTAGTCATTTTATTTGCTTAGCTATCACATGAGAATGATATCAGCTGAAAAATTGTTTGCCAATCATTGCTTTCAAGTTCCATAGATGGTAGTTTGCTTCTAGCACTTTATGTACAGTGTAAACAAGCTTCCAATATACATGTAGTAGCAATTTGATGTTTTGTGGTAATTTATTTTCTGATAAAACATAAAGAGTATATTTGTTTTGAACTGCTTATAATTTGAAATGTACTCATCCTAATTAGCATTTAACCTTGTTCATGTTGTAGGAATATTTATTTCACTCAACTAAAAATGAAATAAACATTTGACATACTGTTCTGTATAATGTAATTGTTGTGAATATCTTTATTTCAAGTATGGTGACTACTTTCTACTGGCAACAAATTCACAGGTAATCACACTTTTCATCATCTATCAACTTATGTTTTATGTACAAAACAATAAAAATGTAATTTTGCTCAATATGTTTTACTTGACAACCACTGTACTGTATCATACTCTTTTCAGAGCTTTCC